>WEIV01000330.1:449048-571208 GCA_013390005.1 Calyptomena viridis | reverse complement strand
GCTCCCGCGGGAGCGCTGAGGGGAATTGCTGAGGGGAATTGCTTTGCCTTCCCCTGCCTTCTGCCCTTTCCTCGTACAGAACAGCAAAGCAATATTACAAACGCTCTGGTTTTTTACTGCGGTTCCTTGTCTTGCCGGGGTGTTTCTGTTTGCTGTCTTGGAAGGGCAGTGGGTGCGCTGAAGTCCCGTCCCCCTGGTGTTCTCTGGTGACACAACCAAATTATCTTCAAATGTTAGAACGAAGCACTGTGACCCCCCAAAACGTCGAGGTTTTAATCTGTTTTCTTCCTTGCTGCTCTTAAGATGTGATTTGGAGTCGTCTAAATATTGTTCAGAAGCGATACTTGAAAGCAATGCGTGTCACTTCCAAAATAATACATGCCCTGTATTATTTCTTCTGTTTGTGCATTGAATGGTTTTTGCCCCTGTAAGAAACGACTGCTCACCATAAAATGCAAGTTGTTTTATTGGGACAAATTCAGGAAGCAAAGGATTAATACGGCCGGGTGCATCCCAGAGTGAATGCACACTGAACTATAAAACAAATATATATAATACATAATGTATAATACATTTTATACAATTTTTTACACAGAGGGTGGTTCTCAGCTTGTGATAAAAAAAGAGAAACTTTCTAAAAGCATTTTTAACTTATCTCTAAACAGAAAGTTACATTTCAATGTCAATGGTTGATATAGGGCTCGAATTTTATTACCCCTTGTCAAATTGGTGTCTGGCAAACATTTTAAACAAAGGCCTTTAGAGTAAATATCTGTTTTTCTAAATACTCTTATTCTTAACTACTCATAAATTCTTAACACGCAGACAATGCTACGTCGGTCTGCTTCTAATCTAACTTAATAAAATATTTATTTAACTACTTTCAACCACTCTTTAACAAAAGTATGCGATAAGCAAAATACAACTTCATATTTTTCACACCCCTTTTCTGTGTGTCTCTATTTTTTTTGTCTTTCATAGTGCTGGATCTGTTGCACAGTGAGGAAAAAAACTTCTGTTTTTTTCCAGTCTGTGATAGGAAATTGGCGTGTGGTATATTTGATGTTCAGTGTGAGAACATGCAGCACATTTTACAATACACACACAATGTTCACATCCCCATTTGTGCAGGCAGCCTCTTGCTGCCACATGTCGCTGTTTGCCATTGCTCAGCAGCGCCTTCAGTCTGGAGCTCAGGCTGCTGGGAATCAAATATCCCCCAAAAAACTCAGCAGCAGCGATTAGGAGGGTGAAGGAACACAGCAGCTGTAGTTGCCTAAATATATTTCTTCTATTCTCAATCACAAACGCGGGCAGAAATGTAACCACGAGTCCAATTTTATCTTGGCTCAGATCAGTTTCACTGGGACACGGGAATAGGACGGGACACTTTGTGTAGTGTTGTACCTGTAGATCTGTGTAGTCAGAGTTAAAAACTTCACCCTCTGTGCTGCTCTCCCACATGCCTTCAATGCTTTTTATTTAGGTGTCAAATTTCTGAATTATTTATGTAGAGCATACAAAGTTTTGTTCCTGAAAATATAATGCATGATTTCTGAAAGTTCCTGTTAGATTTTTAAGTAGCATAAAGCTAAAATAATAAGTTCTGTTTCTAGCGAGGCTTTTTTTGTGCTTTGTTTTGGTTTTGTTTTTTTTGGTGTGGCAGAGGCATGAGTGGATACAGGCAAATCAAAGTATTTGACAATATTAGGTTAATACTAAAGAAAATACTTTGGTAAATTTGAATCTTTTTTTCCGTAAGAATACATCTGGTCTGATAGATGGCAATAGGTTTGGCTTGAGCTGCTAAGGTAGTTCTAAAATGGTTAATGGTATATTCCCTGGAGCTTCTCAAACGAAAATAAAATTGGGTGTTTTTTGTATGTTTTTGAAAGTAGCTCTTCTAACATGATATACCAGTAGCAGACAAGACAAAAATATCAGTTCATTTATGTTTGGTTTCTTTAATTAGATAATACACATGATTTCACCCTTTTAACTGCACCGAAAAATAGTGTGAAACAAAACAGTATTGCTGCCAGCTCCTTCCCCCTGCCATAAGCAGCAAATGACACCCTCCAGGCAAATTAAAACTAAATCCTCTCCCAAGGGCTATTCTGGAGGTGGAGGTTCAGTTCATAAAATGAACCTTGGCAGCCACAAGCCATTCACGCTGAGGAAGAGCTGCACTCGGGGGTGAGAAGGCAAAATGCCATGGAAGTCATTCCTGGCTTGCAGCGGGGAGCTCGGCCTTGGGGCATGGACAGGATTCCATGGGAACAGGACGTGTGGCTTGGGCGTTGTTGGAAGCACCAACCCAGCTCTCAAAGTCCTTCCGCTGGGCAAGATTGCAGTTCTCTGTAGTGACCCCTCGATTTGGGGTGATAATTCTCACCCAAAACTTATTTGGGTTAATTGAAAGCCTGTGGGGACAATAGGTGTTTCACATAGATGAACTGTGGGCTAAAGGAAAGAGCCATTCTTCCCCTGACAGCTACAGAGAATGAATAAATACTGGTGAAGTTGTTTGTTTCGGTTTTTCTCTTCATATTTATTTTACTGTATAATATTAGTCTCATGCTTGACTTGTTACAGCTTCCAGTGTGAGTGCATACCTTCTCATTAAGCCTTTTAACAATTTCAGGCTCCTAAAAATTTTCTGAAATGTCAAGGATAAATTTGACACAAAGATATGTTTGAAGATATTTGAGCTAAACTGTTTTCTGGAAATTTAACTGCAGTTTCTCAGCTACCCAGCCCAGTCTGTTCATGCAAGGCTGTGAAGCTTCAGTGGTTCATACTGGCTGTATGAAGAACTACTGTTTTGAAATAATGGTGTTGCTACTAAGTTGTTGTATGATTGTGCATTAAAAAACCCCTTGTCTCTGTGGAATTGCTGTTTTAAGGACTGGCCTTATTAAGATTTATTGAAGGGTTTGATTTTTCATTTTGTTTTTACCTGTTGTTAACCATACTGAAATATAGTAGTTCTAATTAAATGGGATGGATCATTCCAGTACAATGATCTATATTTAGATCATTGATTTATTTTTTTTGCAGCACGTTTGTGACATCTAAGCCTGAGCAGATAATGATTTACCCAACTTGATTCACAGTGCTGTTAGTAACTGTAGTTAGTAATTACATAGTAATTATAGGACACCATAATAATATTCTAGAGGGAAGGTAATTTGTGGAAACTATGGGGGCTATGTCTCAATATTTGGGTGGAAATAAACAATATTCAGGTCAGAAAGGGAGAAAACTGGGAACGCCCATTTTAACAGCACAAGTTTCCTGAACATCACTTAGGAGGAAATTGGCTACAGAAACATGATATTATTTTCTGTTCTCTAACAGGTTACAAAATTATCATCATCGCAGTAAAGACCTGATCCCAACTGAACAAGTTCTAGCAGAGCAAAGAGAGCCGTAAGCAAGGCTATCAGATGTTAGCATGCTGTAGATACTGAGGGTTGGAACTAATGATTGTAGAAGGGTTTGTGGGGTTTGAGGTTTGTTGTTGTTGTTTTGTGAAGGTTTTTTAAGGATTCTGAGTTTTGACACTGGTGAAGGTTTTGAATTTGCTAGCCCAGCTCAGCTGTTTGGCAGACATGGCCTCATCCCAAACAATATATTTTTCTGACTGGAGGCTGTTCTCAGACATGTTGGACAAAATGTGTTTGCTACTTCTAGAGCCTCTTATGAAACAAGGTAGCTGTTATTTTTTTTGGAAAACACAGTTCTAAGTTCTTTAGACAGATTACAGCGTGGTTAGAAGATGATTGAAACATGAAAATGTTTCAGCAAAAAGGACTTATGTTCTGTTATCAGGGTTCAAAAAAGAATAGTTTTAATTTCAAAATTACTAAGCATGTTTTGGTGTGTGGGTGTTTCTTTGAGAACTGTTGTTCAGGTGATGTTACTGAGCATCGATACTGAGCGAGTGTTTTCCAGGCAACCATGAAAGTCAAATGCCAGTGTGGTATTGTGTAAACCATCTGAACAGACCTCTGTGACTGCTTTGTGCGTTCATAAGAGTGTTATCCTCATGAAAATGTATACTGCTTAATGTTCCTGTCCTTTTTTAGTAAGTTAAAAGTTCATTTGCATTAATACAAAAGCAGTAAGATGTCAGTGCTGCAGCATTATGAAATGATTGCAAAGTATTGTTGTGATGCTTTTGGGTATGTGCAGTGCCTTTCTCCACATAGTGTTTATTCTTGTGTTTGTTTTCTTTAGAGATGAACTGCAGAATTTGGATGGCTTTTTGCAAAAACATTGGTCACCCCAGGCGATTTGATCTGAGCAGAAATTTGTCTTTCTTTGAGTTCTTTGCCATCTTGCATTATTTTTATGCTCTGAAAATTCAGTGCTACTAGAGACTTCAGGGTTTGCTTTTGCTTTTTGGTTTTGCATTGTTGATCATTTCGTTTCTCCCTGAATGAGCTTCTTCAGAAAGAATAAAAACAAAAAAAGAGATGAGCCACCAAACTTCACTTGTGGAGTGTTGTTAGTACAGCAGGTATGCCCTGCTTCATCACACTGGAGGATGAGGTTTTTCATGCTGGGCTGCAGAGGATGACTGAGTCCCAGTGCCACCTGGCCCAGGTGATTCTCTCCCTGCCTCCAGTCATGTCGTGTGATCTCATGTCTCTTAGATGGGAGAGTGCAGAGGATGCAACACAGCCCAGCTGGGCAGGAGCAGGTTGCTCAGATATATTGTGGAGTCTTCATCTGCAGATATATTTCAAACCCAACTGGACACAGTCCTGGTCAGCCTGATCCTGCTCACCCTGCTTGAGCCAGGGGCTTGAGACTAGATCATCTCAAGGGTCCCTTCTCCCCAAAGTGAGAGAGGGGCTGCTGGCAGTGCATGGCTCTGGTGCCCTCTGTGCTGGGTGTATGGACTGGTAAGTGCCCTGAGCAAGAAGTTCCTGTAAGCTAAAATGGAAGAGTTTTCTGGTTTTTGCACACAACACAGCTTTGGCTTTCAAAGCTATTTCTAGCAAGAGCACCACAAACTTTTTTATTTAATGATAATCTTTGTTTGTTTGCATCATTATGCTGTCATTTTCTTGTGTAAGCTTTCCAAAACAGGCTCTGTATCTTCAATATAGCAGTGAGTTCCAGGGTCTGCAGCCTGCAGGCATCAGCTAAGCCCTTCCTGTTCATTGACTACTTAGATAAGAGCACCCTACTCTTAGAGTGGCTCCAAAGGTCTGCAGTGCTTCCTTTACAGAATTAACATTCATTATAGTGATTTCTGTTTTGTGGTGAGGCACTAGGGAAGCTGTCAAGTAAATTTGAAGATAGATTTGTGTATGTAGTATAGTTCATTTAAGGGTAAAATGATGGTGACCTTTTGGTATTTAGACATTGTTGTTCTTTGAAGTTGCTCTATTGCTTTGGAAAGTCACAGGATGTGATCAAAAGGAATGTATATGACGTGAGGAATGAAAATGGACAGTAAAAATGAGGAAAAAAATCTACTAATATTTGATTGATCAAACATTGCTCTCCTACTCTTCAAATTAATTGAAATGACGACACCTCACTGCTGCAGTCTAATCTAAATTCAGGTCTTTGTCAGTCAAGGAAGAACTAAATTAAAGTATCGTGAGTAAAGAAGAGATCTGTCAGCAGCTTTTTACTACTCTTTCTATTAGTGCAGGAGTAGTAGGTAAGAGTTCACAGGTTTAGCAGGCATCTTATTCTAAATCTCTTACATCCCTGCTCGATAAGGCCGAGATATATTGCCTTGAACAGAAGGGCATGGAATATCTGCCTCTGGCAGACATGCACTCAACATTTTGAGTATAAAATGAGATAAATACAAAGAAAGCATATTTATCCTCCCTGCACAAAGAAAAAAAAAAATCTAACAGAAAAATTAAGGCAGATGAAGCATTCCATTGAGCAGGAAGAATGGGATTTTCTGAGTCAGTTGTACAGAGGAAAGAAAATAAAACCATTGAAGTAAATTAAATTAAAATAAAAAGATAAAGCCTAAGATTACATAGAAGATTTACATAATTGTGAGATGGACAAAAAGAGTCCTATATTTGTTAGACTGGTATGATCTGATCTCACAAATCAGAAATGGCACCAAAAGGTGTCTGACCAAGCAGAAGCCAAGGGCTAGATGGTAACTGCCTGGAGCAACATGAGAGGCTGCTCAGCAAGGCAGCTGCTGAGTGCTCCATGAAGGTGTCTGGAACATGATCAAAACATTGGTTTGAAGGAAAGTATTTTCTCCTTTTCTCTTATTTTCTTTCTTCATGTTTCCTCAAAAATCCCTGACACTTTTACCATGTGTTTGACTCGCAGCTGGCCTCCACTACTACAAGTTCTATGCTTTTTATCATACCTGAAGGTGGAAACAAAACTAACCTATTTTCGTGTTCATCATCACTTTTGACTGAAAACTTAAAAGCTGTACAAAAGAGAGTCCAGCTTGCTTTGCTTGTGTGTATTTATTGCAACTAATGCATTTGAAGAACTCCATCTTGCGTTTGATGCCCAGCTGACAGTGTTTGTGGAGGTGGCAGCAAGAAATTCTCCCCACGGCTGTACATAGGAAGGAGCTGGGAATTACTGCCACTTCCCAGTCTGCTGAATGGTTTCTGTCAAACCCCAGGTGTTATTCCAACCTTTAGCTGTACATGCTGGAACAGCTCGCTCTTCTGTCATTGCTAACAAATCGCTCATAATTGCACAAGTAAGCATAAATGTTACAAAAATAGAGTATTTATAACGTTTCAGAGGACCTTAAATTATTGATTAGTCAGGCTAGCAATCTTTCTAGTATTAAGAAAAGTAGAAACAGGGAGAGGAAATAGTAGCACTACTGCACTATGATGCAGGGCTAAAAAAGTCTCACCTGCTATGAAATGTGAATCTATATATGCCACTATAAAGCCTTGGATGAAGTAGCAGAGTAAGAAGGGCGACATAAAAAGAGTGACAAAGGAAATCACTTTTTCTCAGTTTTATGGTGTATAGTACAGATCTTGATCATCATTAGACTCTCCTGTAAGCTTTCCACTGATAGAAGGTTGCTGGACCTTGGATTCAAACCAGTGTAAAACAGGCATAAAGCAGATAATGGCAAAGGAAGAGCTTTATTGTAATGCTTGGAGCTGCTGGCAATACAGAGCCACACCATTAAGAGCTAATGCAATGAAAGTGTCCATGTGATAACTTTCTCTCTTTCCTCACCCTTACAATAGCTGTGCAGAGGCTTTGCCTGTAGCCTTTTCTCATCCAGATGCTTAAGCTGAATTGTAGGACCTGATTCTAAAATAAATTGTAACATATTGCACCGTCTGTATCTCCCTTGGTTTGAGCTGGATTGCTGCAGCTCTGGGTTACTGTAAGGAACATCTAGTTTAAAAATATCGTGCTGAGAATAAAAAGCTGTCCCTATGGATTGATCTCAGTGTGCCTCAGCGAATCAGGAGCAATAATGTGTGTAACATGTGCCCGAACTGAGATAATTGCACGCTGTCCTCTTAATCATCTAAATGTTCTTATGACTATTACTAAGCAGCTGTTTCAATAGTATCTTGTGAAAACTTGCCTATAACACAAAAGATTTTATTGTCTGCTTGTTGTTTTTTATGTGATGCCTTTATTTTCTGTCCTTCTATATAGAAGGGATAAATAAGAGCTTTTTCCATTCTTTTTGTGCTTAGTTAGGAGGATAATTATGCTGCTGAGGCTGTTCCTAATGATTCCCAGTGGAGTTACTCCAAGTTTTTAGATTGGTTATATTTCATATTTTCATACTTTTAGTGACCCTTGGTGCAGAAGTAGACATATACTAGTGAAATCTGCTGAGGCAAACTTTCAAAGTATTCTCTACTCAGGGAAAAATCAGAATATAATATGAAAAGAATTAAAAAAACCCTTTTTTTAAATTTAGGATGAAATTTAATATTACAAACTACAAGGCCATATAGAGGTGATCAAAGTATGATGTTGCAGTCTCTGTTAACTACATCAGTGAGATGCTGGGCTTTATGAGATTCCCAGTAGATATAGGAAACAATAATTTCATTATATGAAGACAAATAAGCAGGAAGTTCTTCCTGTGTCATCAATTTGCCAAACTTTCAAAACAGGGAGTGGATCTCTGTGGTAATAGCAGGGGATCAGATGATAATCTTCCTCATCACAAATTTCTGTGGAATGCTTGTTTCGGCGTGAAAAGAGAAAAGATAATACCTTATAAAAGGATTTAATGTTCCAAAATGTCTTTTACTGAGGTACTCACTAATTCTACATTACAGCCCTTCCCTGCAAAAAAGTTGCTGGCTTTCCTAAAACAAGACTGATGTGCTTGGAAACTGCCTTACAATCATATTACGATATGAGAGAAATGGTAGTAATTGATCACGAGCCCATTTTTCATGAGTTTTATGGCAGTACTACTGTTGCAAAGCTGTTTCAAAAAGTAGATGGCACAAGCTGTGTCATGTTCCAAAAGGAATATATTGCTACCTGTCCTGAAAATTAAGAGCATAAAGAGGTGCCAGAGGACTCGGAGAAGTGTTGGCAGGCAGCTTACAGGCCAGAATGAGAGCAATGTAAGGTCAAAGCTTGCAGTTCCACTAATCCTGAACAGATTGGTTCCTTTGCCACCATTAGCTTGTGTGGGGTACATATAAAATCTTGAAAAAATAGCACTGTCTTCTTTATTATCAAGCATAGCACGAAAAGAACAGCTTGAACATAGTGTAGCAATAAGTTATTTATTATCTAAATTTAAAGTCAATAATACTTCAGAGCAAAAACGTTGTCTTGTATTCTGTCTGGGCTCACTTTATCCAATGTTTTGCCACACACAGCAAGTATGTGAAAAGATGTTGGTTACAGGAAAAGTCTGGGGATTCTAAAATGCTGCTTTTTATTTTCTGACCCTAGGGACACTGAGCAGAGAAGCTTTTAAAAGTGAACAGGGTGATGCTGTTTGGTTCTTTAGTAGCAACTCTGAAGCCTCACTGAAATGTTTTACTCAGGTTTGTCTGTGCAGGAGGATTGACCTCAGTGCCACACTGGAATACAACCCCCAAGTAAGGTACAGCTCTCAGGGGTCACTTGGTGCTGATTTCTCAGCCACATTTGTAGCAGTTCTGACACTCAACATGTTGGTACAGAGTGACTTCTGTCCACAAGGTCAGGTCCCCGAGATAAAAACTTTGATCAAAGAGAAAAATCAGTTCATCTGACAGCATAGACTCATTTGTTAATAAAAGCCACTGTAGTCTGGAGTAATGAATAAATTAGTTATTAAAAAAACCAAGGCTACTGGCACAAGGTCAAAGTGGTGCTTGGGGACGAACCTGTTTTTCTTTTTTTTTTTTTTCTGATTGCTTCCTTTGTGTGGCCTTATGGAAGGCTTCTTGTTGGCTGACTTTTCCCTTAATCTTCTTTTTTCAGCTAGACTGATGTACTTCTCCCTAACTTCTTCAGAAGAATGACCTGCTTGTTATTCCCAGAGAAGCAGGGCTCTTCAGATGACCTTCCTCTTCTGGTCTGTGGTCTCACTCTGTGCTTTCAGTTCTTGGAAAGAGTTATTCCAGGAAAATACATTTCATGTGCTCTCAGCTTTGCTTTTTCTTACACAGATCCATGATGCTGCTGTAGCTCCTGATTTCCTCTTTCTGGGTCACTTGATGGTGGTTTTTCACCATATCCCCTTTCTTTCTGATACTGCCTGCAGTAATGAATAGGTCACAGAAGGATTAGAACAGTCCTGAGCCTGTGGGTTTCCCAGAGTTGTTCGTATTCAGAAATTTGGTTCATGCAGAAATGAGGGTCCATGAGTGACTCTTTCTAAGGAAAGGACTTGCCTGTTCCTAGACAGACAACAGTTAGGCAAAAAAAAAAATAGGCTGAGGAGAACAGAAGATATGCTGAGAAATCGGAATAAACCCATGGATCCTGTAGAATGTCCTTGACCAGATTTCTTAGAAAATGATGCCTGTCGCATCAAAGTGGCTAAAATGAAAATGAAAGGAAAATAAAGGAATGTATAGTGATTATATTGTTAGCATGGACAGCTGGATTTGGATTAACTGGAGTTTAATATTTGGAAGAGCTGGCTGTTTGTTTTCATGTACATCTTTGCATAACCTTGGAAATTGTTCTTTTTCTTTCTCTTTCCTTGTTTACTTTTCCTTTTACCCTTCTTCTTTATTTTTTAAATTTTAAGTGGGATTTTTGTTTTGAAATAACAGCAAAGGACCTCGGTAGCTCTGAGGATTTAGACCTCCAATCTCCTTGTTGTTTAATTTCCTAGGAGAGCTTCTTCTGGGAAAGTGTGATCTGATATAAATTCATTCACTCCAGAGCACTCAAATTTTTAACTTGCTTCTTGGTGGTTTTTTTTTGTTTGGTGTTGGGGTTTTTTTTACTTTTGGTTAATGCTGATTAATAATTGATCTATTTACCATGATTTCCCTTTACGGGAGGAAAAAAAAGTGATTTGGCATATTACTTATTTAAAAAGCTTAAATTAATGAACATGGTAAATGTAGGCGTACCGGTAAGCAGCTTCCTGACCTAAAGAAGCAATTAAAAGTAAATCATCCACTCCAAGAAAGATAAGAATAATATTCAGTAAGAGTTGTTTCCGCAGCTTGAAAGCAAGAATAAATTTCTTATAGCAAAATGAATGTTATAAGCACTTATTTTTTGTGGAAGGAAAATAAAGCGTCTGAAAGTACTTAGTGCACTAATAAAACAAGAGCAATGGCTGAAATAGCATATTCCTTTCCTCTTCAAAATATGGAAATAGGAAGGAATGGTATAGGGAAATAGATTTTTAAGTATTGAAATTTATTATCTTGAAGAAATTGCTCTGGAACAGCACATCAGCAGTGTTAATGCTGGCAGGAAAATCTGTCTGTGGGAGCACAGGATGACTAAGTTGTGGAAACCATTTTCCACATAAAGTGCCCATCAAATTTACACAGAAGTACATGAACAGGTTGTCCTTATCCCTCCAGGACAGTGATATTATCTTGAAGACCCTTCCTAGGCACTTGTAGGCACTTGTAGGCACTGTGTGATTTTAGGGCCAGACCCAGCTCTCACTGGAGTCTGCTTTTCACTTTAGTAGCAGGTGAATCGAGCCACCCATAGTTACTTATGATCCCTGTCAAAAGGAGGATCAGTTTCAGTTACTAGTGCTGTCCTTTCAGTTTGTAAAATAGTTTGGCTCTGTAGTGGAGCCTATAAATATCAGATTGGATTGCCATGGCAATTCTTTTTTTATGCCTAATAGTGTCAGCCTCAGAGCCACAGCCTCAGGAACCAGCTTGGAAATGAAGTGGTACCTGAGCTGGTCAGGAGGAAAGGAACAGACTATTTATTAGAAGCGCTAAAGGATGGAGTTTGAGGCAGTAGGTCAAGGATGAAATCCTGGCACTGTTGAGCTCACTGAGTTCTATGTTGCCTTAATTGGGGGCAAAATTTCACTTGAGAATTCCCTGAATAAGGGAAATTCTTTGAACACTTGACATATTGTCCACCCTCTTGTCATCTCTCCCTCATTCTTCTCCCTCCTCTTTGCATTTCAATATTAGAAATTGTTGGATAATTTATCACTTCCTTTTGAAGCATGAGAAAACCTGGCAGAGGTTCCAAAGTTGAAAGTAACTCATCCTATGACAGTTTCAGATCCATGCTAATCATTAATTTTGAGTAAAGGTGATTTTCCCTTTAAACTGCTTCTCAGAAGGCCGTGTCTCCAAGTGACTGATAGGACTCCATGGGCAGGACGAGTCTCCCAGGAGTCCTCAGGGCAAAGTGCTGCATTGCTGGAAGGTGTGAGTCATCCAGGGCAATCCACAGACTCTCAAATAGTTGTGCAGGAACTCAGTCCCTTTTCTTGATTGCAAGATCACCTATGAAAATGTCACAGAATCTGAGGCGAGAATTTACTTGATACAACAGACCCCATCCCTTGCAAAAGAATTCTGACAAATAGCAGAGAACAATATATGACTTTAGGTAATGATTTTCCAGTTCCACATAGAATCGCTTGAATGGCTAAAGAATTACAGATGGGATTTTAGTCAAAGAGAACTGTCAGTTACATTTTCTCGAATATTCATCTTGAAGATTTTAAGTGATTCATAAAACGCTTTTTACATTTTTAAATTACTTCATGAGTATGGATCAATCAGCAAAATATAGCAGTAATGAGTTCCTTTTAATAGCAAAGAGCTCACTAATTACCTTGCTGATTATATAAACCGAGTTTTTAGCCAACAAATAAGCTCCTGCAGGCAGTGTCCTTCCACCTGCTGATGGGGCTGGCAATTCTAATTAAAAAACAAGAGGAAGTAATTTTTCTTTTTAGTCTGTTTCAAATCTTAGGAAAGAAGTGTGCTCCCTAACTTTCTATATGTGACATCTGAAATTAGTAGGTGCTTCCACAGGTGTTGAAAAGACTGACACCACCAAAATTTCAAAAAGCAGTTGACCACAAACACTATCTTTTTTCTATTCTAAAGGAAGGTCCTGCAGGTGTGAGGTTTCATCAAGGGCCTGCCTGTGAACAGGTGTTTGCCAGCACTGTCATTTTGGCCAGGGTGTGTTTTTGATTTCTCTCCCTCCCCAGGCCCTGGTGGGCAGTGGATGCTGTGCTTTGATACCCCACGGGAGTCTGTGGCTCTGCACACACTGTCCCTGTGCTCTGGGGAGGTGGCACCAGCTCAGCTGGGCTGGGAGGAGATGCCCCAAACTCACAGAAGGTGAGTTCTCTTGTAGGCAACATTAACTGTGCTAAAACAAAACTTGAATCAGCTTCTGAAAAATGCTCTGGGTTCTTACTGCAGAGCCTGTTGGTTTTGGCTGGAGTTTGGGAAATCCATGGGCTCGTGGGCAACTTGGGAAAATTGCTTTGCCTCCAGGTCTCATCTGGAACGTGCCTTGTTAATAAATGGCAAATCGTGAGGTGCTTGGTGGCTGGGGCCAAATAGGGTAATTAGGTAGGTTTAGGCAGAAAGGAACAAAGGAAAGCGAGTCTGAAAGGTTTTTTTGGGTTTTTTTTGTCCTGTATTTTTCCTTATTTTTCAAAGGAAGAATTAATTCTGGCAGATGCCTAAACCCCTTTTCCTGTAGATAATTTGGAAGAAGGGAGAGGGAACAGTGGAGCATCCCCTGGGACTACTGTCTGATCTAGACTTAGTGAGTCCATGCCATTTGTGGCACTAATGCAGCCTTATTACTTCCCAAAATAATTAGTTCCTCTTGGATTTATGGCTCTCACATAGATTAGATTGTTGATGCTATGGAAATAGTAGTTGTCAAGAAGTTAATTTCCACAATTTATTTATCTGACTTCTAAGGAATTTCTAATGCAGTTTGACCTTTATTTTGCATCAAGGTGGGTATTTTAAGTTGTGGCTCAGCTGGGAAAGGTCCCTAACACATATTTCAGAACCTGTAGGCAAGGATGTTGGAGGTGATGCTGAACATGCAGCAGCAGGAACTGATGCAAATTCCAATTTTATCTGGAAACTCAAAGATGACAGTGTTACTGAATTCGGTCTCATTTTAAATGTGTATGTGAGCTCAGCCTTGCTTGTGGATAACTATCAGAAATTCAAATCCTTACTCACATTCCAAGCAGAGACCAGGATGTGTACAAACTTCTTGCTTATGTGTGAAACAGCAGGGATTGCCTTTTCCATAGATTTTGTTTTGTTCTGTGGGTAAAGAAAGAAATTCTCTTTTAAGTCTTAGAAAACCAGTATTTTTTTAAGTGCTATAATTCTTTAAAACATAAATGAAAATCCTCTAGGATTTCCAGTAGGAAAATAGATTATTGCCTTTTTCTATCGGAATCTGACATTCAAGAAATCTTAAATTTTTAAAAGAAACAGAAGTTGAAAATATGGATATTTAATTTTAGTGGTATAGCATTGTTTATCTGAATGTCAGGCACAGAATGTTAATGTTTATGCACAGAGAAAAACATGTAAGACTTGTATTATTGTACATTTTATTTGTTTTGCCTGCAGGTGCTAATTTAATTTGTTTTTATTGATTTAAGTGATGTATTTGAGCTAAAATAGTATGCTTAAAGGTATCAGCAAGTGATGTAGTGGGACTGTACCTGTAATTCAGAAGGAAAAGATAAAAGGAAAAGAAACTCTTATTCCTAAGAAGAATTAAAAAGGAGGGGAGAAAAGCCCTTTTCAATAATGATTCATTTTCTTCCTTTTTCGTACAAAGCGATAAAAGGAAATAAGTTCATGTTCCAGCCCTCAAAGTGTAAGATCATTTATGAGGATGTTATCTTCATGGGTGAAGAAAAGTTTGTCAGAAGTCATTAATGTGAGAAGTATGGAAAGTGGATTAAAACATCACAAGGAAAAACCAGAGTGTCAAGATGACAGGAAAAACCTGTATACCTATTTTCCAATTTTCATCTCAACATGAAAACACAGCATGATGGTGAGTTTCAGTGATAAGAAACAGAATATATTGGTCAGCAGCTTGGTGGGAGGGGAATCATGTTTTTAGAAAGCAGATATTGGATTTGATAAAACAGAAACATGTTCCTGAATTACTGGTTGTGTTCGCTGTTGCAAGAACTGGTTTTGGATAATGTTCAGTTTTTACCTGGATTGTGTGAAAGGTCCTGGAAACCCTCTTGTCCAAGTCTGTGTCTCTGCACACATTTCTGGTCACTGGGGATGAGGGGTGAGTTTTGAGGAAGGCCATTGTGTTATTCCTGCTGGATAAATTAATTGTGAAAGCAGGGCCAGTGAAAGGGAGATGGTTCCCATTTACTGAGTAACTTACAGAGCAGTGTTTGGAGGAGTGGAAGGTTCAGTCACTTGTATCCATATGGATAGGGGTGAAGGGGACAAGACACCCAAGGGTTTGAAGGTGGGATGAATGCTCCTGATCTGTGTGTCCACAGGGCTGAAATCAAGAGAGTGGAGGGATATCTCACCTGATTTGGAGACACAGCTCCTTACTTGAGGAATTGAAGAGCAAAAAGGGAGAATTCCCTAACAGCATTGTTCAGAGAGCTGGTGGGAACAGAAGGGCTTTTTCACAGGAGTAAATTTATCAACTGTTTCATACAAGCGGGGGTTTGAACCTTCACCTCTGAGTGGTATTTTAATTATCCCTCTAGTGAAGGGCAGTTTAGCTCCATTTCTGCTGTATTGGAAAAAGGGTAGCGTGGTCTTTCTCATGTTGCTCTCGTTTGCTGCACTGACTGCAGGTGCCCTTCTATTGACTTGTGCATTGCTTCACTGTGCAGTCAGAAGTAAATGACATTCTTTCTCCCAGCCAAAAGGGAGTCTCTTAGGCATCAGTCCAGTTTATCAAGTATTGCCATGAAATGTGTGAGTCTGATGATGATAATTTTGGAAATTGTCTGCTAAAAATATAATGTTTAGAGGCATTCTTAAAAAAAAACAACAGCGTTTTTACCAAAAAATATAAATTTTTGCATTTGTAGCATGACAACATCATTATTATGGAGAAATTAGATCCATTTCTTATATTCTGGGTAACTATGCATTTTCTGCTTGGCTTTGGGAATATACTCCTCAGCAAATCTGTCCAAAATCATGGCGTGGTACTTCAGTTACTCAGGAATATAAATCCATTACAAAAGTTGTCTTGGCTCAAAGCATGGCTTGCTTTTTACCTACCTGTTGCAATTTCATTTGATTTGCTTTCTTTGCCTCCCATCCCTCCTCATAAGCCTTTTTCTTATCTCATTGAGGAAAGAAGTGATAGATGCAAAATTTGATAGAAAATAATAGTAATGGGAGTATGAGACAGTTGAAGTACACTTGAATTATTGTTTTTTATCTTTTGTCACAGGTAGTGTTTAATACCAAATTCTCTAGAGGCGTATGATTAATACTGTTTTCATTTTTATTCCTGTGAGAGAGAAGTATTTTCTTCTACTGAGTTTTCCTTCTTTTTATTTGCATAATTGTCTGCTTTGAATGTAACCGTAACAGAAAAACCTGTTAAAAGCATCATCTCTCCGTTCATGCATGGCTCCTGCTGCATATATTCAACATCATTAGGATTTTATTTATTTTTATTTTTTTTTAAATTTGAAGCAGTATTCTGACATTACAGGCATTTTTTTTCCAGATGAAGTATAGTGTGGTCAAATAACAACTGCACCCTCCTTCTTTCTACAGGTGTCCTGTTTTGTTCTTTGGTTTTGGGTTGGGTTTTTGTTGTTGTTGTGTGTTTTGGTTTGTTTGTTCGGGGTGGTTGTTCTTTTTGTAGTTTTTTCCCCTAATTAATTTATTTACTCCCTACACTCTATAATTTGGCTAAGATATTTTGGATTGGATGGAGTTGCTTACCCAGTGATGTGTTTTGTTAACATCTAAGTGTGTAAATTCTGTTAAGTGATCTGTGTCAGCAAGTCCATCATTTCAGAGTATTTGTGCTAAAGGGTTTATTTTGCACTTCTTTTTCTCTAGAGTAAGTTTATGCAAGGCAATCTCCTGAACTAACTGATTCCCTCCTCCCTTTGGGAGAGGGGTTGGTTTCTTCTTGAGAGAGGAGACAGCAATGCTGGCAAAATACACTGCTCTATCTGGCTCTGGAATTCTCTGCCCTATTTTCTTGGTCAAAAAGCATCTAGAAAGCAATCTGGATTCTCACTGGGGTTTTTTGTGGTATGTTTTGGTGTGTTATGCTTCTGTGTATGGAAAAAATTAGTTTGTATTTTGTCAGTGGTGAGTTTTGGTTGTGCTTTCAGTGGCTATGGGGGTGTAAAACAGTTAGGCTAGAAGTATATTTATTGATATCCAAGTAAGTAATAAAAAGTGATCATTCTCTATTCACCCTGAGATCTATGTGCTGAATGCATCATTCTTCTCCTTTCATGAGTTAGGGAATTACTTTAAGGAATTTTTTTTTAACAGAATAGTGGGAAGGAATTAATGCCATAGTTTCACCAGCTTGAAAATCATGGAGATACATTTATTCAGATGAAATTTGCTCTTGTTCTCAATGCTGTTAATGGGACCTTTGTAGTTTGCTCTACAGGCAGTGCTGTGTTGATTTTAGCAATAGTGTTTGGCACTGAGCTGCTGGGCTGGGGGGCCTGGAGTAGCTCCTTGGGGACACTGAAAAACTTCAGGGAATCAGATGAGCTCTATTAGTTTCATATTTCCCTTTCAGAACATTTGCTCTGTGTTTCTCACAAGGAACATCCTTAACTGAATGGTGGAAACTTCCTATAGCTTATGAATTACCTCAAGTTTTTGTTATGCTTTATAATAACTTGCTGTTTATTTCTTTCTGATACCACAAATGTTTGCAGAGACCTACTTTGACAGGTAATGACTGATTTAAATAGTCAACATCAAATACAAAAGGTTTATGAATATTAAGCAAAACATCTTGACAAAAGGTGAACAGCCTTTCAAGGGTGAGATAGTCTGCATGTTTCCATGTCTCTTTTAGTGGAATCACATCTTTACTTTCAATTTCATCTTTAATGTAACATGCATTCTGTAAATATTGTTGCTACTGACAAGAACATCAATTCATGTTATTCAAAAAGAGACTTTCAGTATTTGAGCAATGAATAGCAAGCAGAAGGAACAATTGTTCGCATTTTTATTTTATAGCATGTACCCCTTTGCTAAAAAAGGGAAGCAGAGTCAATTTTACACTTATCACACACTGCTTTTGGGAACAGGGCTGATTTTTAGCAGAAAATCATATTCGAGTGAAGAGAGGCAAACTTGTTAAAGTATATTTATTTCCTTTCCGTATTAGAAATTGCTTGCCAAATAAACATGATTGAGGAACTGAGGTAGTTTGGCAAGAGTTATAAAATTAGTGATTGTGAAGGGCTCATTTTAACAGACACTGTGCTGAACAGTTTTGCTCAGAGTAGTTGGTGTAAGAGGTGTGCACGTGGGCATTTCTGTGGACAAAAATCTCGTGAAGATCAGTTGCCATGAGGGAGGCAATAGTGTGGCTGTAGCCAGTGATGGACTTTGTGTTCAGCCTTAGTTCTTTCCTACTCCTCTGCTTTACTGCACTGAATTCACTTGGGCCATGTGCACACTTCACATCAAGGGGGTGCACAGGAGTTTGCTGGAGTCCTATTCACTGTTCTCAGTGTGAGTAAATAGAAATTTCAGTCCAACATGGGGGCTCAGTGGAGTGGCGTTGACACTGTTAGAGTTGCAAGTCCAAAAAGAAGGCTTTGGGAAGTGGGTAGGAAATAGGAGAATGGACATCACCTTGGAGGATGGTCAGCTGGTGTGGGAGGAGCCCCAAGGAAAGAAGGTACAGAGTGTAAATGTGTGTCTCCTATTTCCAAAGCCAGCCCACCCTGCCACTCTGTTTGCCCAGATCCAACCAGAGCTGCATCTCTCAGAAAAGGCTGGTGCATAAATGCCAAGGAAAAGCTATTAAAATCCTTAGAGTGTGTAGTAAGCTTATGATCTCAGGGCTGGAATAGAAGTTACTGAATACTTCTTACTTTCTAATCATTATGAATTTCAGGTGCTTGTCACGTCTGAGGATTTAAGTTAAAATCAGGAAAAAACTGAGTCATTCTGACAGTGCAACTTGAGACATTGCCAAGGAAGTCTAGGCAGGAGTCACAGCTGCATTAAACAGCTTAGTGTGGTGTTATCTTTTGCTTTTTTCAGCAGCTAAAATTGCTTTGCCACGTAAAGCAGAGACCACCAAGCCCAGGGATCTTTATGAGTTGTGTATATATGCCAGGAGACACTGGGAGGGGAGCAATGGGCCATGAAGAAAGCTCTGCTCCTGTCTGGGTAGCTCTGAAATATGTGGGAAAACATTTTGTTTCTGTTGTTGTGGATTTGTTTTTTTTTGTTTTTTTACCTCTGTACCTTTTCCAGTGCCCAGAAATGCCTTCCCTGAAAGGGATACAATTCGAATTTTTGCATTTGCACACACTTTGTGTGCACACATGTGCATATAATTTTCATGCACAAAGTGGAAGTAAAAAGTGGTGTTCTGTTATAATATTGAGTTTAATCTGGTACATGTTATGTCATGAATAATAGCAATACTGCTAGTGCTGCATAAACACTCTGTGGCAGGACTGCAGCAATGGCACTGTAGGTCTGCTGTTACCTGCTGCTGCTTTCAGAGGTTGGTAGATTCGGAGAGATGGGATGGGAGCAGGTCCCTCCTTTATGAAATGCCCTTTACCAGCCAACGTAGCTTTTATAATATGTGTACAAATGCCTAACAATTATTGTATTCAGCTGCCCTTTAAATAACAAAAAATACTCCACCCTGTATTGTGCTGTTTACAGCAGCTGTCAGAATGGTTTTGCTACTTGTTTGGAGTGAGCATCAGGAAAAATTCATCAGCTGCCTTAACAATACTGGGATTTACTCTTATCAGAGAAGCAGTCCAAGTGTGATTAGATCTACTCATTAGATCTTTACAATAAAAATGATGTTCCAGCAGCTTCACTACAATATGCTTCTCGCTATGTCTTTTGTGAAGTGCACACTGAATGATGAACAGCACACAGAAGGGAAAACAAGCATCTGCTTCCTGGAAACAAACATTCCTGAAATGTAAGGCTTATTACTTTAAAGGTGAGATGTTACAGATTGGAGGGGATAAACTATATTAACAAAGTGCTTTCCATTTTATTTTCTATTCAACTCTGTTGTAAAAAGAACTTTTTTCCAGCATTATGGATATATAGAGGTGGAAGACCCAGTTCAGAATAAGTGCACAGGAGTTCTGCCTAATGATATTCAATGAAGCCACAGGGCACTTTGAGAGTTGCAGTCAGGAGGACATACAGTGTGTCATTTTTATTGGGGATTTGCATCAGTGACAAGAAAAGTTGTTCTCCCTCTCTTATTTTGTGTATGAGGGTGCTGGTCATAGGCAGTTTTAAGTCCTTCTAAATATGCATTTTCTTTAATTCATTAAGAGACTTTCATGTTCCAACATATCCATTACAATGACAAACTGACATTGTAAAATTAAAAAGCCTGCAATTACTCACTTGGTTTGTATTTTAATCAAAGCTATTGTAATATGACTCTAGGGAGCCATAAATGGCAAAACAAAGGAGTTGGGATTTATATGGGTCTTCTGTATACAGAATACCTAAGTGGAAGAAGGTAGGGAAGAACAAAAATGTTGGATTTCTTCCGTGCATCCAGGAAAGAGAGCTTCAAGTGTAGTTTGACCAGAGCCTAAAACAAGTCTCTGGCCAGTTCAGGATCAGAGAGATCCAAACTAGCATGTCTTCTTTATTTTGGGTTTTGAACATTGAGACCATCCAACAAAACTGGGCTGGGTCCATATGTTATTTCTATGAATCATCATTTCATGAAGACCTTAAGGAAGTACAGAAATACAGAAAAAAATGTTGCATGCATTGTGGCTGCTAGGAAGGCAGTAATTGTATCATTTACCTCTCTTATAAAGTGAGCAAGTGTATCTGGGGTCTGTTTGTGTGTAGGCAGGAGGGGAGAAAAGCTGCTCATGTGTGGTTTGTGATTTCAAGAGGAATTTTCTCTTGTGGTGTGAAGCAAGTTGGATTTGTACCTGTCATTCTGCAGAGGTGGGACATCAAAAAAGCAAGCAGCTGTGGGTATAGCCAGAGTGAAACCTGTTCATACAGTCCTGTGAGGAGCTGGTGTTGGCACTGCACTCAGTGCAACTGCACCTCCTGTCCTTGCTCAAGACTTGCATTTTGGGTGTTCTTCTCTGTGAAGGAGCAGGAACAGCTCATGTGTCACAAAGCAATTCTGTCATAATTTTTATAAAGTTTTATGCTTTGCTGTATTGCCTACAAAATTTATGCAAGACTGTATAATTTTGAAGGAAGTTAAATGAATAAAACTACTCTGAAGCTGGGATGGCAGCTGCACCTTATTTTTTGTTTCCGGGTTTCACGTGGAAACTGCTGCAGATTTAGTGAGTATTTGTCACTTTTATGGCAGAGTTATGAACAGAAATTCTCATTTTGGACCCAAATCTGTCTTTACAAGAGATGGAGTAGAAAGGTCTGTAATGAAGCCAGCATCTTGCAGTGGCTCTTTCTTCATGGAGGTCCCCTGTGGATCTGATGAGATGACCCAAGTTGACCAGCATCCACAGTAACTAACCAGGCTTTCTTTATACATTTGTGAGCAGCTGGAAATTGTTTCTCCTCCTCAAAGAATTTGCAAAACCTGCATAGGGTAAGACTAAGAGGCTCACTTTAGAATTTAGCCCCTTTCTCTTTTCGTTCTGCTCAGATTGTCACCTGATGCATTGACCACCCTGGCAATACCTAAGGTATCTAAGGGGTTTCCTGTGTTCTGTGAGCAGTTGCAGGTACCAAGTTGGTCAGAGCCCAAGGACCAGTCTGTATGAACTGGGAATTGCTGTGAGTATTTCACAGGCTATTACTTGTTAGCTGATCATAGCCTTTCCTCCTTCCAGCAAATCACAGTTCTATTTTGCACGTGTTCAGAGCATTTTCTGTTTGTCAGCACAAAGCTCTTCTCAGTTGTTTGACTAAGGGAGGAGCAAGTGACTATGATGGAGAAAAAGTAGCCCAGCACATAATCCAGATACTTAAAAATGCTAAATGAGTGACAGTGATTCTCGGAGTGACAATTCACCCAAAAGCGAGAATGGAAAGGTTTTCCTGATTGCTGTCTGAGCCAGATTCCCCAGCTCCTGGCAAGGAGCTACTGGGGCCCCAGTGGAGAGGCTTTCCCCTTCCTGGGCAGGCAGCAGTGGTGCTCTGGGCTGCAGAGATTTCACCCGAGTGCCATCTTCACTCCAAGGCCTCGTTTGCACTAGATGGCACTGCAATAACACTTGTTACACCACTCAATTTATTTACAAAGAAACTCCCACAACACCTAAACCAGTGGAGTTACCTCGGAGTGCAGCAAAGTTAGTGTTTTTGTTTATTGGCTCTTTTTGAGTATCACTGCTTTATTGGCAAATTAATGCTGTTATACATGTGGATATGTTGTTATCAAGTCTGCATGCAACCAGTAGTCCAGAACCACTCTGAACACACAACCACACTCTGCTGAGTCTGCTCAGACTGGCATGCAGGTTGCTTTTGAACCCTCATTGGACTATACAGTGCTCTTTTAAGACTCTTATATTGCCAATTCTATTGTAATTTGTAGTGCATGTGGATAGAACTTCAATGTTTAAATTTTTTTTCAAGTATTTTTTTCTTTGATGGAACCTCCTCCTCCCCTGTTTGTAAATTCTTATGATCAGGACATCTTTTGTGTCTGAATATCCTTTCAAATATTAACCTGAAATGCATTTCAGAGTACTTTGTTTTTAAGCCTTGAAAGCCTAACTTTAACTTGGGTTAAGTCTTTGCACCTGTGTCTCATAACAAAACTTTTCAATTTTGTCTGCTTGCTCAGCCACCCCTTCTAATTTGTAAATGAGTTTTACATCTCCCTGGCATTAGCAGCGGGTTTTGGCCTGATTAAGTCTTGCATTTCTGTGATGATTCTCATCCAAGCAGATTCCCTAGTGCTTTATAAACTTTATTAACTGGTGGAACATACTACCTATCCTTTGCCCTTGATCAAATTAATAAACCCTTAGAATGAAAGACAGTAAATGATTTTGCTGAAGGTGGAAGGTGATGATGGAAAGTGTGTGATGTGATATGTACAGACTACTCCAGGCTTCAGGATTCTTCCACCTGAATAGGACAAGTGAAATATCAAGTGTCATATAGATTTCAGTAGTGTCCAAATGATTATGTGAACTATTTCAAGGTCTGTGATTTCTACTTCAAAGCCTTAAAACAGAGCTCATGCTGTCACCTGAAAAGGAACATCAGCTGTCCTGCATCTTTAGTTGTTGTGAACAGTGATAATATAAGAAGCCTTGGCTCTTTACTGCAAAGAGAAGCAGCCTCCAAAATCCATCCATAAGTGTTTACTAAGAAGTATTGTCTTATGAGGGTGTTGCTGGAGTTTAATGTTATTGTACTGAGAGGTTTTGACTGACTTATTGTAAATAGATGGATATTTAGTACAGCTGTTCTTCAACACTCCTGATCAAAGCAGGTACTGAGATAGAACTGCACACTGCTGGTATGGGATGTGGCGTGGAAAGATGGAGTTACCCTTCATTCTAAATCCCAACAGGACAACCCAGTTAGTAACTTTATGCTTCCTAAGACTTCCAAAGATTTTCAAAGATCTTACTGAACAGAAACTAGCATTGCATGTGAAAGAAAACAGCAAAATACATATACAGGCAAAGCTGTGGCTCTAATACAAAGTGTAAGGGAGGTTTGTCAGCTACTGGATGTGATTTTTATTTACCACATCTGTGAGTTGTTTTACTTAGTAACACTCTGGCTAGAATGAAACTCTGTCAGGCTTTTCTCAACAGCCTTTCATTGACTTAAAGGGGGATAATAGATTATAGTATTCTGTATATTAATTTACAAAGCTTTATTATACGTAGTTTCCAAAATGTAACCAAACTTTTCATGGTAGTCATTACTGTGAAGTGTTTTAATTTTGGATTCTCAAAATCTGGATGTGAGCCTGAAAGATTGCTGTTCCCCAATATTCTTTTAGGTAACACAAGTCACAGATGATGATACAGCTCTAGTTTAAAAGTGAACTTCTAAATTTCGTTGTTTGTGTGACACAACAAATTTGATTTGAAATGGTACTGAGAACATTTTTTTTCTTCAATGCTTGTCAGATTCATTTGCAGGCAATATTTCAAAGTGCTGTAAAGTTATTTTGTCAAGTTGTTAAAGAGAGTTAAATCATAGCATGTTTTTAAAACCCCAGGAAACAGCTGTTTATGTTCCACAGGGATGTAGACAGCATTTGATTTTTGACTGTTGTAGTATTGTTTAATCCTGTCTTGTTTGCTTTTTTCTTTTGTTGAAGCTGACTTTGACAATCTTTAGGTCTTAGTTTGCAATGGAATCAAAACCATGGTCAAATAGAATTGAGGAACATGACATTAAGTATGAAATAATTTTTTTTTATATTGAAGTATTTACTCTCAATGAATAACTAAATATTGAAAATAATTAAATATAATTTTATATAATTATTTTGTGCATGTGACACAGCAAATACTGCTGTCAGTTTTAGTCATATGGTCTGGCTTATTTTTCATGTGACCGCAATCAAAAAGTCTAGAAAGTGTATGGTGAAAAATTGAACATTTAAAGAACTTGGAAAGCTTTTAAATTTATCTCTTCACAATCTGAATTTGCTTGGAAAATAATGTAATTTTCTGGCATTTTTTAAAACATACTGATTTTTCCTACTAAGAGGGATAAACTCTATGGTATTTGATCATAATATACTCCATTGTTTAACACTATCCCTGAATTACTACTTTTTTTTTCTGTATTTTAGTCACTTTTGTTTGCAAGAATTAGGTAGGTTTTTATCTGCAATAACTAAAGTTGACTTCCAGAAGCCCTGCTGATAGAAATATTAATGCTTGATTTCATGGGCCTGCAATGTAGAGTACACACTAATGGGAAACAAGTGATTTAAATTTGAATGGTGGACACTGAAGGACCTCAGCTAATTAATAGGCTTGTGAATGAAAGTCTTGAGAAAGCCCGCTGAGAACTGATGGGCTACCTTATAGCTTTACTTATAGCATACTGATTATATATTGAGTTGCACTGTAAATCAGTTAAATGTTCTTGCTAGCACCACATTATTAAGTTTATGTGGTCTGATCATTTTAGTTTTACCTCTGTGCTGTTGCCAGTTCTACACAAGGGACAGATTGCATTTTAAAATTAAAATTGCCTTTTTTTCTCTTATATACATTTAAAAAGTAACACTGTTGAAAGGTGTCTGAACTGCCTATGAAAAACAGGTGAGTGGGCTGGGCCTTGAAAATAGGAATGGACCAACACAAAGGCTAACAAACCTTTAGATAAAGCTTGAATTTGAGGCTACTAAAACATTTTATCAAGACATTAGTTGTCTTGAATGTGAACAGTTTGTTCAGAGCAACTCTGAACTTCAGAGACATCCCAACCAAACTTTGCACTGACAAGTGCCCCTATGTAAAGACATATTCTAGGGAAGTGAAGGAGAAAACAAATACTTTAAATGTGGATGATTCAGATGAAAACGCATTTTGATTGTGTCAACTAGAACAGCCACAGCACAGGAACCCACCCCAGCAGAGCTGTGAGATCATCTCTGATAAATCAAAGCCCAGAATGTTTGGTAAATGCTGTATTAAATATGAATGTGTAGCTGAAGGCAGTAGTGCTACCCCAATACCTAATTGCATGAGATACACACATTATACCTTGCCCTGGTGTCTGTCTCTTTTGGGATTCAGTCAACTCAGAGCAGATCAAGAGGCAAAATCTGCTTTGCACCACTTTCCTTGTTTAAGTTTGGGATCCTTGTACAAAACAGGAATTGGAACCACCCGTTCCACCTTCCTCTTGGGGGGACCACGAGGTGACTGTGTTTCCATGGTCTGCTGTTCTCCCTTCCTCCTCTCAATGAGCTTGGCATCCCAATTTCCCAAGAAGAGTCTGTATGGCTGAGGACTATATCACGACCCATGCAATTCTGTGCTGATTTAGGTATTTCCTGTGTCAATGAGTGAAGGCCAGTGTGCCTGTTATTACTAGTTTATCACTTCTTTTCTAACATGATTTTTAAAAATTACATCCTGCCTCTCAGCTCTGAGTTTGGGTTTTTTCCCTCCTCCCTGGAATTAAAATAATTTGTGTTTTACAGCTTGAATTTAATTTTAATATCGTTCAATGACGTGAATTTGTTTCTTCCCTTTTTGTTCTCCCTATAGTAAAATGGTAATGAGTACTACTGGTAATCAGAAATCCACAAAGAAGTGTCAAATTTCTGGAATGTCTGGAAATCTCGTTTTCATGGAGGAAAAATAGGTGAATATTTCCTCTGTTGTAATAATGTATAATATCAGCTGCTATCTTTAATGAAGAAATAAATTAAGAATATTGCATGTACAATAAAAATGTACCTAATACGTAAAATATATGAATGGTATGTTACTAAATTTAAAGTGTAGTTTATTAAATATTACACAATCTCTCAAGTGGTTTGAAAAAATTAAAATAAAGAATTGGGTTTTGTGTGTTTAAATCCCCTTGAACAGCACCTGAGCAGTTCCAGGTTATGCAAACTGTTCTGTGGGAGTGAGTGTGATGCCTTAAATTAAAGTGTGCTCATTAATCTGCTTCTTGGGTGTGTTACTTTCAGAAGATGCAGAAGGTTCCACCAGCACAGGGCAGTTTTGCCCTCCCTCACACACATTCCCACAGAGGTGTCAGTGGGGGCTCAGCTGTGCTTCTGCCTCTCCCCACAGAGACCCTGCACCCCACTGACCCAGGGACAGACACCCCAACCCTGGAGGGAGGTCACCCCCCATTGCTGGGGTGATACTGAATCATTAATAATCTTTTTCTTTCATTTTTGCTTCAATGAAAGCCTTTTATGGTAAACAAAATTCAGTTTTATATGCTCTTTTTTTTGTTACCTAAAATGACCAACACATTTTTGGGGAGGAAATTCCTCTGGTGCCTTCTGCTTTTCCTTGGCATGGCAATGCATCACCACTGCTGTGGGCTCTCTGCCTGGTGCTGCTTCTGCCTGAGATTGAGTCCATAGAAATCTGTGTAACCTGGCCTAGATGGTGACCTATTTTGTGAATTTGCATGATGCTAAAATAGATGCAGTGCTCACAGATCACCATGGCCTTGCTCCTCTGGATTGATATACCATGGATTTCTGAACAGGTCTCCTGTTGTGTACAGCTGTTGTGATGGAGGAGACACTTCTCACAGGGAAATATGGAGATAGGAAGAAGGGATTGTGGAGACCCACAAACCACCTGTGTGCCTCAGGCAAAAGGCATTTTCTTGTCAGCATGCTTAGAGATTTTCTGCAGAAATTGCTCTGTGTTAACCTACATTAGTTGCTGCCTGTGCCCTGGTGTAGGTGGAATAGACCTTGTCTCAGTCTGCACCTCTCAGGGGTGGGCTGTGTCCTTTGGCAAACTAAAATGGAGATTATTGTGTTCTTGCTAATCAGAGAGGGAGAAAGAAAGGTGCTGCCTTGGCAGTGTAGTGACAAGATACTTGTGTGAGTCTAAGTGGTCAGTTGTTTAAGCCCTGTCACTTTGTACAATTTATAAGAATTCTATAACTTAATATTCAGAGGAAGAAATTTGTGGCTTGGTGTGAGCATGAGATTAATTTGTGCTTTAATGCAGATTGTCCCTATAACCCTGATTACATCATTTGGCCTCCTCTCTTGTAAAATGGGTTGCTGGCAGTTCCCTGTGTTTCAGACATGTCACATAAGCTCACAATCATACCTTAAATTTGTGAAACAGTTATATGGATAGTGAGGGAGTTGTTAATACCACAAAATTGTTTTTTCTTGTTTTACATTGCATTACCATGATGTTAATGCAGGTCTTTATGTGGATTTCTGTTTAATTTTTAAGCTGCTCTTTTCTTGATGAAATACACTATTAGTACCTGATACTAGTCACAAACAAAACTTCTTGTAGTGTTATCCTGGATGCCTAGAGGCAGGGTAGGGATTGCATGGTGTTTGGGATATGAGTGGAAGGCTTCTTTCCACTCTTTGGGATTTTCTCTTACAGCAGTGTGTATATGCATCTGTGATAATTTGAGTTAATTGATGGGGGGAAGAGGTGGAAACAGGTAAATGCAAATTGACAACCTTCAGCAGAAACGATTGGAATAAAGGAGAAGAACTGTGAAAATAGTGCAGTTGTATTTTCCTGTTTATAGGTAATGCTTAACTAACACAACTGGAATTTTAAGGCGTTTCAAATTATGCTTAGGTGTGTGACAGAGTAAGTCTGACCAGCTGTAGCTGAGTTGGCCATGTGTGAACACCAATTATTATGGTACATGGTAATATAATTAGGAGCATCCAGAGGAAATTAAGAAAAAAGAAAGGTAAGCTGAGTATCAGGTACTTTGTTACTCTCAGGGGCTTTTAAAACCAAACTGCAGAAGCCGTAGGCAGGATCTGTGTAAAAAACAATTTTATTCTGAAAAGGCCTGGGCTGGCTCATTTTTGTCTCTAAGTTCTACAGTTCTGTGCTCAGTGAAGCATCTCCAGGTAGCCCTGACAGCTGGTATGTGTGGGATATGTTGATTTCTCTGCTAATGATCCAAACCAAACCAAATAAATATTGGTTATTGTGTGGTGCCCCATGGAAGCTGTCTGTGCTCTGTCTTGCAGCAGGTCATGGCACTGCATGTCTCTGATTTGTGCAGCATCTCTGTGATATCCCAGACTCTCTCCTCGCCCTTGCCCAGTGCCAGCCAGATTCTTACAGATTGCATTGGTACCTACAGAAGAGCACAGGGAATCCTCAAAAGTTCATGTGTGAAGGGTGTATTTATGCTTCATTTACGAAGTAACATGGAATGAATTTAAAGAGGACAGTCGTTCCTATTTCTCCTCCTTGGTGCCCTGCCTCATGATATTGTGCATTAGTGAAGGAGGAGGTGGATGTCAGAAAAGAGAAATGTTATTGGAGAAGCATGAGGAATATATATGCCCTATAAAAACCATCTGCCATGTCAGACCTATGTGTGGCTGTGGCTAGATAAGAAATCCTGTTTCCAGCTGGTTGGCTTTTGCAAAGGACTTAAGTCCCAAAGAAGTTTTGGGGTAATAGATGAAATGGCAGCAAAATGAGTTCTCAGAATCAAAGCAGTATGTCAAATTGTGCAAAGCAACTTTAATGTCAGCAGGATTCTCTTCTAGGTAAAACTCAAGTGCACAGAAATAGCTTCAGTGTTCTGTGATTGGAGAGACCAGTTGTGTGTGCATGGACTGGGGATTGTGTGCTGGGCTCTTGATTTCCAGGTCAAATAAGTGCATGGTATCAAACTTTTATATTCTACCCAAGTACTAGTTTCAAGCTGTCTGCATTTTTGTGACCAGGAATTAGGACATAGAAATACTTGTCAGTGACTAATTGCTGCCCTAGACAATGCATCAGTACATTCTTGTAATAAAATTCACAACTCCCTTTACATCACTGTTAATCTAAGTGATGCACAACTGTAACAGCATTTGGAATTCTGTCAAAAAAAAAAAAATTTCTTAGATTAGCAGAGCAAAAGGTTTTCATAAGAATATTTTTTTTCCTGGGTTTAATTTTTTTTCCCCCATAACGGCTGGTTTGGAAATTCCTGAAATGAAGCCCAGTGTTGTGAATCTTTTAAACTGCATTTCCTTTTTAAGGTTCTGCAGTGTCCACTTCTTTCTGTAGTCAGTCAATGTCTGAAATACAGTTAAAGCAACAATTATAGAAATAGCAGGATTATTATTATTGGTCAAAGTTTCCCCATTTGAATTAGTATGTTTCTAGAGAATTTCTATATTAAAATATTATAGGGAAAATCATTTCCCTTGGAGTGTTAATCATATATTTTTTAACCAAAATCTATTATAGCTTATTTATATTTAAGCTAATCACAATGTTCCTGATATATTTTATAAAAATAAGGCAGTTTAATGTGTTATTTAAGTATACTTGTCAGGAGAGTGGCATCGTCTGTGACTTTGATTTCTTGTTCTATAATTTACTTATCTGAGCATATGTTGTTTTATACATTTGAACTTCTTTGTGACTCCAGCATTACAAATAGGCTTCTCATTGCAAATTTTCAATACTGTGGATGTGAAAAGTGGTCAAATGAGAATTCCAAGCATGTGAAATTTTTTGATATATGATATACAAGCAGTTCTATCATTATTTTTTACTTAATCTTTGAAAACAAAAAAACCCCCACTCCCTCCAAAAAAAACCCCAGCCAAACAAAACATAAAAAACCCCAAGAGAGGATAAAGTCAATAAAAGGACATTCTACAAGTCATGAAGTATGAACAAGAAATGACAGAGCAGTGATATGTTTAATCCTCCTGTTTGAATGGATGATCCATCCAAGACTGCTTTGATCTATTGTACTTTCTGGGCAGAAAGAGAGGCAAAGTCATTCCATTCTTGTCACACAGAATATACTTCATATTCTGTTGGCACTGGTAAAAGGGCAGCAAGAAATTTTATACAGATGAATTCAACTCCAATGTACAATCCTGGGATTTTATCTTAGAAATCATTGACATGTTTGCTGAGATTTCAGTTACAGTGATTAATATCAAAGAAGGTGCTTAGCTACTGTATCTAAGATCAGTGTCTAATAGAGGTGGGTGGGAAATAGTTTGCAATCTCCTTCCTCGTCTGTTTTTTCTTGATTCACTAGAAGACAAGATGATGGTTTTGAAAAAATGATCTGCAGAAGGGAATAAAAAGTCTTTTTTTGAGTTTAGGAACATTAAAATGTTTCATTTGGGTAACTTTGAAAGAATTTAATCTTTTTCAAAAACAGATTACTTACAAAGTAACTTATAACTCAAACTGTAATTTACCTTGGTTGAGTGCTAGATGTATTTTTCATCTCTGTGACTGCAAATAGGTGTTTTCCTCCAAGCAGCTGAGAAGGGACAGGCACCCACTTCAAAATCTTTCTTCTGAGATTTTATGAGATGTTGTATTTCATTATTTGAGAGCTAAACCTTTCTGTTACTTCTGATAATTACTTGGTGACATACATGGCTCTGGAAGACTGTTAATGTAGTATTCAATAAATAATTGTCAGCAGACATATAGGATGGAAAGGCTGTATATAACACAGTACTCTGTCTTCAGTAGTTCTGGGTAATGTGGGATGCCTTGGAAGCAGCCTGGGGAAGTTTGCAGTAGTAGAACTGCTCTTTTATGAACTTGAATTTCAGAAGCTAAAGTGTCCCCTCAGGGAACTTGCAGCACTTTTGTTATCCACGTGGTGTGTTGGGTAGTGCCCTGTGCAGAGGGAAACTCACTTGAATTTGTGGACAGCAAAGTTAACTGTCCTGTGCTCTCTCCAGACTTGTTACAGCAGATTCATTGGCACTGTAGTTGTTTCTAGTGAATTCTCAGCACCCTCAGATAAAGCTGTGTAGGAGTAGGGTGGAGAGCTTCTATTTCAAACATTAGTTGAAAGGATTAATGGAATTAAGATGTCAGTGATATTTTTTAGTCAGCATGTTGTCTCAAATGTCCAGTAAATTACCAGTGATGTTCTCATTTATTGATAAGCTGTTTGGATTTAGGACTACTTGGTGAGAGAAGGATACCAGAATAATGATAAAAATGGATAATAATAATAATGGATAATAATAATGGATAACAACAGTATTTTCTCTGATGGCGTTAAGTGTGCCGTGTCTGTACTACTTAAAACCAGAAAGTTTTTACTGACATGAAATAATGTATGTGTTATTGAGTCTTGCCATGCAGTGCCTTGAACACGGAGTATCATCTCAAGGTTTATTTTGAGATCTTAGTCATATACAAAGTCTAATCCAAATACATGGGGTTTTGGATGAGTAAGCAAGTTCTGAATTATCATTAATCATTACAATTTAATCAGGTTGTATTTGCATTAGATAGATTTCTTCATTGAGTTTTGACAGGTAGCACTGAAATCTCCATTGGGTTCATGTATTTTGCCATTGTTGTGCTGGTATAATTGAGTTTGGAAGTGACAGTAACTCCAGCAAGGATCACAGCTGCCCATAGCAGCCTGTCTGAGGACAGTGTGATGCTGCTTCTGTCCTAAACAGGAGCTGCTTGATCAGGAGGTAAGAGCTCTGAAAATAAGCAGGTTAAGTTTGCAATGCTTGCTAGTGGTGTGCATTGGAATCTGCCCCTGTGCATCCAACTTTGAGATTAATATTTGCTTTGAACAGATAACAAACATGGCATTAAAAATAGTGAACTACCAGTGCAGCCTTTGGCAAGAACATGTGCCCCTTATTCTGGGGACCTTACACAATCTGGGCAAGAAAGGAAATGGATAATTAAATTACCACTATGGCTAAATGAGTAAGAAGTGATTTGTTTGCATGCACAAGATCTGCTGTTCTAAAACCATATTCTTCTGTCCCATGTGAGAGAGAAATGAGCTTCATTGTGAGATACTGAGCTCTGTGGATGCAGGGCTGAGGAGTGAGTAGAAACACTGTGTGGCCAGAGGGATCCTCAGCAGCAGATCTCCCACTTGCCAAGGGATGAGAAGGACTTTGCTTTATGTGACTTGGTATTGTCTGTTCAGAGCAGCACCTGCAATGGAAAAGAAATAAGGAATCCTGTGGCATTTGGTGCTTCTGCATAGAAGCTCTTCAATTATATCTTTCTCGCTGATAATATCTTCTGGAGAAAGATATAAATAGGGAAATGATCCATAAATCAATGGTAGATCGTATCAGTAACCAAAGAAAGAGGTTTTTACCTTTGTCATTTCCTATATCTTTACCTACTTTTTTTTTGTGTGTGCTGATGATGAACAAGCTAATTAGCTATGCCTTTTCTTCCTCTTGAAAAATGGGATAAATTTTTAATGTCATTGATATTTGACCCTTTAAAAATTACTTGCTTCACAAATATATTGGTTTATCTAGGGCTCAGCCAAAGAAGCTGTTTGTAAAGAAATACTATGAATTAAATAATCTTGTCACTATTATAATATGGCGAAAAAGAATAATCCTTCCCAGAAAGTTTGCTGGACTTGCCATGAATGCCTTGTTTATAACTGTGAAGATGGCTGTATGTAATTTTTATGTGTAAAGACATTGTAAAGGTACATAAACTTAACATTACTCTTGAAGATGCCTATGTTGTATAAATTATACAGTAGGCCTTTCCCACCTATAAAAGATAGATAGTTGTCTTTTGTGAGTGAGTATCACCCTTTGCTATAATGCTTTGTTTCATGGAAATAGACACAGTGCTATTCCATTTCAGTATTTCTCATTAATATATTCATGAGTCTTTTAAAGGTGTTTGGCTGCCTTACTAATCTTTTTCTTTCAGGATCTTTCTTTCAGAATCTCTTCTTCAGAATCTCTTTCTTTCAGAAATGTCTTTTTCTTTCAGGATACTTTTCCATGAAGTGTTGTTAACTCCATTTGAAGAAATGGTATTAAGATTTCCCCATTTGCCATGTTCTGTGGGGAACATGTAGTGCCAAAATCCCTCAGGCTGGATGTAGGTTGATCCATGTCTGTTGTCACCCCCAGGTACCTGGTTCTGTAAAAACCTATCTATGTGTACTTTTAGAAAACCCAATGTTCAGGGTTAGCCTTTGCATTAGTCTTATCCTGATACAGTGTCAAGGGGTACATACAGCAGCTTGGTATCTTAAAGCCCTCAAGGGTACAGCAATCTGTTTTGTTTGACACAAAATCTGCTGTATAATCCTTAAGAAGTACTGCTCGCTCCAGTCGGTGGAGTTTTCAGGAGTGACAAGTATTTGCCATTCTTATTTTGTTTTTTTTTTTCATTGGTCACACTGCACCACTTTTCAGAATGATTACAGGTTCTAAGAAAATATCTAAATTGAATCTATACTCTCTGTTACTCTGTGCATGACACAAGTTTGTCAGCATGGGCTTTCACTGCTCATTTTCCTGTGTTCCTCTTGAGGATTTATATGCTGATTATTGTTTAAGAAGGACTTATATTTGTGTTTATTTGCCATTGCCATCTTCATTTAACACTTTAAGTGGTTTTTTCCATTTCCTGGGTAACCGATGATTATGGAATATACAGAAGTTCTGTAATAGAGTATTTTTTTCACCAGACTGTTGAAAGTTTATTCCTATATTTTGTTCTTTCTTAATCTATTTTAAAGACCTGTAATTAATCTTCTGGCTGCCTACTTTCCCATACACTGCACTGAGCAGTATTATCTCACTGAGACTTTGGCTTTGTTGGAGGTTTGTCTTGAGAGTGAATTGAAAGCACACATGTATTGATAGCAGAGAGGCAGCATAGGTAATGAATGTGCTGAAAATGGATTCACAAAGGATCGAGCACAGATGAAGGAGCAGAATCAGTCTTTAGCCTTTGCATAGTTGTGTGTCAGTTTGGGCATCAGTTCCCTCTTTGAATGACTTCACTAATTCTTTTACATGAAGTTCACTGAGGCTCATCACCCAGTTTTGTCAGCAGATGCCCCACAGTTGTCTGTCAGTGACTCTGCAGGTATAGTATAAACAAAAAGTGCTTTTATTCAATGAAGAAAAAGCATTGAGGAGACTTGTGCTGGATAGCTGTGTGATCTCCACTAAGGCAAAGGAACCATTTTATTCTCTGCTATCTCCTCATTTTCTGTCATTGCTGTTTTTAAGCTGATATTCTCTCAGTTTGTGGTGAAAGATTTCACAAAAATGTTAAATCAATTGGTTAATTATTTACAGTATTTTACATACATTGAATAATTATACTACAAAATATTAACAACTCCTGAACTAAAACTGAGCAGGATTAGTCATCAGTTTCTTGGCTGACATTGCATTTAAAGAGTTTGGTCTCTTCTGGTTCAGAAAAAAGGCTTAATCTCGAACAAGCTTCTAAAGTGCCTTTTATGGTGTTTAAAAATGTGTAACATTGTTCCTAGATTCTATAAGACCAATACAGTCTTATAGCTGAGACCTGAAACATGGTTTCTTCAACGAGGAATTCATAGCAGGACAACAAATCCCCAGGACAGGCTTAAAAAAATAATGTAAAAAAAATCCTAGAGCAAAGCAAGCTTGAATTGGGCTCACATTACATCTGTGTGATCAAAACAGTCCATTAAACTTTAATCTTCTTCTGAGACTAACTCAGGCTAATACTTAACTGACAGATATCAAGACTTTCATTTTTATATTCAATTCAGTTGTATAACTTCACATTAGCTGAAAGACCGATATGATTCTTTTTATCAGCAATGCCTATACAGGATGGCAATGTAGGAATAGCTCGAAGCTGTTAAAACACTTTACTTTCTAAGTTTTCCAGATCTCTATCTGGCATCACCTCCTGAAGTTTGTGCAACTTGTGAAGGATGATAGATGAATACTAAGCTGTCAGTTGGACAACTGCAGCAACTGGTGAGCTGAATGCTTAAATTTTAATTTTTTATAATTCCATTAATAGTTTCAATCGAAGGAGAAGTAGCTGTATGAATTATGAAATCTTCCTGACCATTATGAGTGTTAGTTAACTCCTGTCTTTCGGTCTAGCTGGAGTCTTTGTGCTGGACACTTGCATAAAAAGGTGTTTTAAAATCTGTGCGTGAGGCCATGTAGCTGAACAAATGGCTTAGATTTATGACAGAACATAAAATCTGAATTGAGACTTGAAAATGCAAAACGTAAGTCTTCATAGATGAACAGTCACATTTTGTAATTTAAATATATGTCCCAAACTTTTCCGTAGCCGTGTGTAGTTTAATCCTTGTTGTGTCTTCCCATATGTCATGCAATACTAAGCTTTTCACAGTCTTCTGTTAAATGGTAAGATACCTCTGTTCTGTTTAAGTGCAGTAGGTTGTGCATACATCTCTGAATTTATGTTGTGTTTCCATTAATAGCACTGAACCCTTTATATGGTATAATTTTAAAGGATATCCATTTTGCCTTGGCAAACTCCTTCTGGGTTTAGTGTTGTATGACAGGAGTGCTGTGATGCAGGATCCGTGACCTGCAGCCCAGGCATCTGGCCATTCTCAGAGCTGGGGTGAAGGAGAATTCTGTTCTCTGAATCATGTGAACTTCTAGCATAGAGAACCCTGCAAAATGTGTTGTTCAGGGAGAAGAGTGTGAAAATTCAAGTCTAGCCTTCCTCCTGAATATGCAAATGGACGTGTTGGAATATTCTTTTATTGAATATGTATAGCATGCACTCAGTTTTAATCTGTCTTTTGCAGATGAGCAAGAGCTAGGTATTCTGAAAATTATTCTAACCTTTGCTAGATGCCAATATACTCTTTAGTAAAATATCAGCAGCCAGCTATGAGAACTGGGACTTTACCCATTCCCTCAGGAATCTACTTTGAATAGCAGTCATTTATTCAGCTTTGTCAACAAGGTAGCACTGAGATCAGCTCAGGACTGAGGACTGACTGCCCCTGTGGTTGCTTCCTTCTGACCTGGTTAGGTAGACACAAGGCAGATTCAAACATGAATCTGAAACTTTTCTCTGTTCATGGCACTGCTTTCAGCAGTTTTGTTTGACAATGTGCCTGTGGGGAAGTTTCTGGCATCTTGGTACCTTAGTGGTGCAATTTTTAATTTGCTGTTCACTGAGAGTCAGACAGATAAGTGGCAAAAGGCTGGTGAGTTTAGAGGCACTTGTTCAACAGCAAAGAGCTGGTGGCAGCACTAAGTATGTCATTAATATGAATATGATAAGCTCTTATGCTCTCAGTGCCATGATTTAAGAGGTGGGACTTGGTAACTCCACAGTGAACTACAATCAAAAAATATTGCTGGGGTTGTGACCTCCTTCTCCTGAGCTGTGCTGGGTTGGATGGCACAGTCCAGCTCAGCTGAGTCCTGCTCAGGAGCAAGATGCAAACCTCTCTTGGGGGAGAAGTGCTTCCAGCACCTGCTCTCAATCTGCCAGTGCTGATGTCCATGTCAATCAGTGTGTCACTGAAGAGCTATTGGATGCTGTGTTCTCACACAGTTAACAGGTACAGGACTTGAGTCTTTTTAGCAGACCTTAAACTTGTTAGGAGGTTGTAGTAGCCACCTTGTCTTTTTTCTGGCATCTCTCCCCACAGTGCTACATGATCTTTTCTTCCTCATGTAGGAATCGGCTGATCCCTTTGTCAGTGTATGTGTGGGCAGCCTAATCTCTTAAAGAACACACAAGGTGGGGGATTTTGTTGGGCTTGTGTTTTTTTGGTTAGGTTGGTATTTTGGGGTTTGCTCTGGTGTTTTTTTGTAGTGGCTTATATCCATTTCTAAGGTGCCCAGAAAAACATAAATGGAGCTGTTAGTTTGTTCCTTCTGTGAGTGTTTACAGAGACTATTATTCATCAAGCCTGAACCACAGACCAACCAAGAAGTCTAAGTATTTGAAAATAGCACCTTCATGCTTTGAAATGAATAAAAACACTACTCCCACCAGGAAAAATTCCCACCAGGAATTGTGTAGAGCTTGTTCCTATGCAGAATCTGGATACAAACTTTACCTTTAACTCACTTGTTTATCGTCATGCATATGTAGCTGGATACCTGCATTTCTTTTCTTTCACCAGCACTATTCAGTGATGAAAAGCTTTTCTTGCTGCCAGAAGCATTTAAGAAAATGGCCGAAAGCACTGAAAAAACACTGAAGTGTGTCTGGGTTTACATAATTTGAGGGTGAGTGAAGTTACTTGACAGAGCTTTAAGGTGGTCCAACAGCTTTATCAAAACTGGAATTAAAAAATTCCTATCTATTCCTCCTGTCTGCCATAGTCTCATTCCTGTTGTTAACAGATTCTGCTGACTAGCCCAGCAAAAATATAGGCAAGTCTTCCTGCTGACTAAATTCAGTCCCAGTGAACACAAGAGAGAGTGCAAGAGAAGGGAAGGGTCTGTCAGGCCAAGAGACGGGGGAATGAGGGAGCGTTGATTGCATGGTCTGCTCCTTGTCACTGCTTGGGTTGGCCATTGCCTTTGGCCGGGATTATACAAATGAGTAGATTCAAACACTGTTGTGTTTTTATGGTTTATTGGGTGTGGTGGATGGGGCGTTATTGTTTTGTTGTTTTCATTATGGTCTTTATGGGGTTTTTTTTAAATAAGCCCTGAAGCTCAAGAAATGAAACTTGGTATTGGCTTCCCCTGTGTTTGCCTAGAAGTTGTCTCCTAAAGCTGCTGTCTCTATACTTGACAGCCCATTTATCAGATACCTCGCAGCTTTTGCTGGAGAAGCCCTGATGTCAAGCTTCTCTTTAGGTTTGCATTAATATTAAGCAAATCAGCCAGCCGGGCAATTCAGAAACCAAATTCCAGATGTTTGCCCCATTGTCCAGAGTCTAGAGCTGCCTTTACCTTAGGCTTGCAGGGGAATTAAAAAAGCCTTAGGGATTTCTCACATGGATGAATATTTGTGCTGCCACTGGAATTGCATAGTGTCACTAAAAACTCCTCAGGCAAAGTGTTCAGTAAGGAAAATTAACTAATATCGAGCTGTGACCTGACAGGACTAGAGCAGAGGTATGTCTGAGCCTGTGTGTCAGTGCTGTTGATGCCTGTGTGCTGCTCTGCTCGTGCTCCTGTTGAAGGTGTTCAGCCCTGGCTGCCTGCAATGAGGAGCCCCAGTCTGGAGGACCAGCTGTGAATTCCAGACTGGGATGTGTGATGTGCAGCCTGGAGTCACAGAACCATAATTGATCACCTCCAGTTTTTATATGTATCTCCCACAGGATCCTGCCTCCCTTCTGTGGAAAATCCCAGATTTTGGTCTGTGTTTTTCCTTTGTTTCTAGAGCTGAGCCTGGTTTGTGACCATTCAATGTTTTTGCTTTGTCAGGGATGTTGCTCTCATAGTTGGCTGATTTGATGAGCTAAGCTCAGCATGAAGCTTCAGCCTGGGCTGAACTAATTTGAAAACATTGGGACTTGTTTTCAGAATTAGAATCTGAGAGATCTCTTAACATTTCTGCAGGCCAGAGTTAAAACAAGTATAGTACTTAACAATAAGATATTAAGTTACTAAATCCTCATCCAAAGTCCCTGCTTGGAGTTGTTTGTTGAAACCAAAGAAAAAAGCTTATGCAATTTTATTTTGAAACAGTAAAGAATCAATAGCTGAGGTTTTGTTGTATATTTTAGTAGAAAAAGTAAATAAAAGTTAATGCAAAATTTCTATTAAATTCAAATTTATAGTAAAGGAAAGACAGCTAATATGTCTTTTTTGGATTTGAAAGGAGAATAAATTAATTGTTCTTTGTGAACATAAGTTTTCGGTGGTTAGAAGCGGAGAGTGCAGACAATACATTTTATTCTTGTCACTTGGAAGTGAAAAGCAAACACAATTACAGAGACATTTCATCAGCTCAGTAAGGAATCTGAATATCATAGATGCAGCTGCTGGTGCACTCTCTTGTGATAAGCTCAGTGTAGCAGAACTGGAAAAAATCAGTATCCACGTGAATGAGGCAGAGGTTGATTCTTGGTTGTGTGATCCATTTTAATGAACACTCTCCTTTCCATTTGCTCCCCTTTCACACCAAACAATGGAATTGCCCCTCAAGCACCTGCAAGGTAATAAATAGTCTCCCACTGCAAATAACAGAGTTCACCAATATTTCAAAACATTTTTGTCAATAAATCTACAAAGATTTATGTGAAGGACATCACGTGTTAGATGAATTGAAGGGATGGGCGAGAAAAGGGGGTAGGTTGGGTTTAATAGAGGGAGAGAGTTCCTCTCAAAAATTACTGACCCATAAGACTGGAATATGAAGTTTGGTGGGTTTTTTTTCTCTTACAAGTGCTGTGCAGGCATATGTTACATAGCTTTCTACATATTTATGCAGATTAATGATCATAACATTCCTACTACAAATGAGATGGGTTTTTTCTGATGCATAATAGTTAACTTTGTACTGTAGCTAAGATCTCAATTTCTACTTTTCGGGAGAAAATTTCAGACATTGTTCTGAAACATTTTTTTCCAGACATATTGTTTGAGACATATTGTTCTGAAAAATTAATTTTTTCAAAGGGATATTTGGAATGAAATAGATTGATATTTTTTTCTCTCCTATCAGAAATAAATGTGGGGATTACCTGGATGAATAAAATGGCTGAAATATATAACCTGCCAGTATTTTTTTAGTAATAGTATTAAATATTGATTATTTTACTGCATGATTGCCAAAATGGGAATCTTCATACTGGCACACACTAGTAGCAGCTACTAAATTACATTGATTTGAACCTCTTTTTACCTATAGGGTTTCATAATTCAACATTTGTCAATATCAAATCAATCCAGTGCAAATTGCAGACACTTTATGGCTCCCAAAAAATAGAAAATAATCAGAGCAAAACTTCAAAATTTCAGACCCACTCACCTATGAAGTATTTTAAATTAGGAAGTAGAACATGTTATGACTTTTAAAAATTGGTTTTTAAATTTGTGAATGAAATAATTTGTTGTATTTATGAGATTAACAAATAATAGGACCCCCTAAAGCATCGTTGCAGAGATTGTTGTTATTATATAATAATCATCATCATTAATGATCATGATATAGGAAGAAACACTAAAAGAGTAACTCAACATTATTCTCTCTTGCTGCTCTGATTAAAAGTGTCTATCAGGGACTCCAAGTGCCTTGTGCACTTTCTTGCTTTGTATTGTTAAATGTGTACTAGAGCTAGATGGACACAAGCCAATTACTTTCACTTAAAATTTGGTTCATGTTTTAAAGCAGATTTTCAGAAGTGCTTGGCTAGGACTACAACCCACTGATAGCAGGATTTGTCTTATAAAGAAACCCTTGGTTTCTTTTCTTGCTCTTAGGAAAGAACCATATGGCAACAGTTTGGAATATACTTGTACACTCCAAGATGCTCTGTCATCTTAAATCCCCTGTCATGAGAACACCCTGTCATCTTAGCTCTTTGTGCAACACGTTCTGTGGAAGCAACATAAAAGCACTCTCCAAAATGATGCAAACATCAGGGATGTTCCCAACGGTCATTAATTGATAAAAGCAGATTTCAGTTCAGTCTCTAATTAGAGACTGCCATCAAGACAAAACTGAAATGTTTTGCCAGGTCAAATAGCGTCACAATGAGATTTTTTTTTTTCCATTATAGTTTGAGATCTGAGAGAAGTAGTAATTGTTACTAGAAAAAGCTGCACTTCATTCTGGGTGATACAGAGTCCAGACTTCATGGATTGATCTGGAATGGAGAATGAGTCCACCTGCATTCCAGTCTGCTTTTTAAACCCCGGGGTTTAGGATATAATTTATTACATTTCATTTAGGATATAATTTATCCGTCTTGTAGTGTTTCTTGTTTACAGATAGTAACTCGTGAAGACGTGGTAGTTCTTTCTTCCCCTGGTGCCCAGCCACATGGGGCTGTGTGTCTGCTACAGTGTTTGAGGGAACAGATCTGAATAATTTAGTTCACATGTTGTGTTCAGTCCTTGCTGCCAGCAATCTACTCCAAAAACAGTGTTTTAATCCACATATATTTGTTGAGCTTAAAAACGTGACCTACCTAGAATGGCAGCCTGGTTACTGGTGGAAGCACAGTTGCACCCAGTCATTTTTGCCCTATTCTGTCATCTGTTGTAGTGGCTGGATTCCAATTCCGTGGGTAAGGAAGTTGCTCTTTCTTGGCTTGGCCTGTCCTTCGCACTCTGGAACTGCTCCAGCATCCAGGACAGACCGAGAGGCAGCAGAGTGTGCCCAGGACTGTGCAGTGCTGTCTGGTGTCTGCACAGTCCCCTGCCTGCCTTCTGTGTTTGGAAAGCCACCTGGAATGGATTTTTGTCTCTACCGTTGCTTCATATCCCAGCACACAGGAGGTTAAGATGAACACTATGTGTCTCAGAAGAGGCACTGAGTAATCCTTCCTTGTCCCACTTCAGAAGGCACGTAATTCTGTGGACCTGTTCCCCACTTAAAGTTAATCATGCCAAATGTAACATGGAGGAAATCCAGAGACAGAGATTGATAGTATAAAGAATTAAATCTCAGGTCTTTCAAGATCAGGAGTTTCACTGACCATAATTATGATCAGATTTCAGCAGATAACTGTCTTGGCAGAATGATCATTCTCAAAGCTTGCTACTGATCCAAAATATTTCAGCGTGTGAAATATTGTGAAGTATTTGCTAATTGAAAGGGTTGAAAGCAATTATTTTTTAATAATATCTTTCTTTTTAATTAATGATTCAAGAGCAGGTTTTTTCCCCTGTCAAATGCCAATTTATCTTGAAAGTAGTTTCTTAATTGCAGTTAGTATCTAAAGAAAATATTAGAGTAAACAACTTAGTGTACTCTATGTGTATAGCTCTGTATTAATCTTTATATAAGTAGTTTTAGACCATATTGTGCATACAAGGACTTGTAAGTGACTGAACATTAATAGATGAACATAAGTATGTACTGCATTGCAAATATCTTGGCTCCTCATATGTTTTGGCAGACCTAGTAAACAAGCAGAGTAAACTGAAATTCCAAGCAGTTACTTATCAACTGGCTTTGATGGTAATCTGGATTTAAATAATGTCAGAAGGAGATTTCTGCTTGGATGAAGGCTGGCTGAGCAAGGCAGTTGACAGGGTGCTAAGAGCACCCAGACTAAATGGCAGTGAGGATTTCTGATCTCCTGAGTGGAAAAAAATCTGCCAGAGTCATGCAGCACATAAGTGGTTTTGTTTGATGCTCAAGGGGCAGGGTGGAAGCTTGTGCACTTTTTTCCCCACTTGGTATTGCTGTTAAGACTTTTGTGTTGGGGATGTGGTGAGGTTGTCACAGTGCTCTGGGTCACAAGGTTGGAGTGCTGCAAGATGGGGATAGAGAGAGCAGCTGGGAGCCACCAGGAGAATCCAGCCAGCATGTCTTGCAAGAAATCTGCTTCACACATGCTTTAGGATTCAAATTTCTGTTGCCTGCAGTTACTTTAAAGCTTGGTCTTGATTTATTTTATTTTTTTTTTATAATTTCTATGGATTACGACTCTGATCATGCTAAAAAGAACTACTGTATGCAACAGTGGGTGTAATAAGGTTGGTCAGGTGGCAATTGGCTTTTGTTACTGCTTCTGATAGGAAGGCCAGGTGGTTGGCAATTCTACTGAAAGACCAATGGTACATTTTTATCCTGATGGGGCAACCAAGTCTGGTAGCATTTAGATGAGGATTGTTAGCTTTTGTGTTGAATCACAAGGCCATTTTTTCTAGGCAATTGATGGATGTGTCTGGGAAAGAAGTGTTCAGAAGAATGAATTTCTTCTGAATTTGGCTTGGGGATTTTCTTATGGATTTTTTAAAATATTTTTTTATCTTGTTCTAGTAGAATGATGCAGTGGGTTCTGGACAATAATGGTGAAGATAGTGGCTGAAGTATAACAGCAAAGAAGTTTTTATCTCCCTGAAACTTTTTTTATTTTTTTGTTTGGCTAATTAAAGATAACAGACTCCCATGCTACCACCTGGATTCACCACCTTGTTTTCCTCTGAGAGCCTTGGCAAATGAGAAACTCTCTGCCTAATACTCTTACAGTGTGCACTGCAATATGCCAATATGTGCAGGTGGCATTAGGGTGAAACCCATAAGTGCAACTGACTGCAAAGTTTTCTACACTAAATTGTTGGTTTTGGGGATTCTTTTCAGTGATGATGTTGGGTTTGGTGCTGGATCAGACTGGATGTCACTTGTAGTTACGATGCATACTATGCAGAAGAGATTTGGGATGGTGGCATGCATGGTCAAATACTCTTCCTAGTTTTGAATAATGTGCTCCAATCTGCTTCCAGATGTCTCCAATCCTCCACAATATGTTTGAACCTTCAAAGCACAACATTAAAATGACTTTATCTTTTGTAATCCTCTTAAAATTTTCTCTAGCAGTGATAGCAACAATTTTGACTTTATTGCTTTATGTGCGGGAGCAGGAACCTTGCACCAGACAGCCCTGCCCAACTGCCCCAGTTTGTGTGCTGGATTGTGGTCTGCCTTGGCCCCCCCAGCTGTCACAGCTGGCAGTATGGAGTGGTTTTGACTCATGTGAACTCTGTAGCCTTTTGAGAACAGGGGAAGGAAGATAACACTTGGACTTTGCTAATCCCTGCAGGGCTGTCTCCTCCTGCTTGCATCCTGCCTGAAGAAGAGGAGGCTACTGTCTGTCCCTTATGCTCTAAATGCCATCTGAAGCTCTAGAAATGCTGAATGTTTTAATGATGATCTCAGGGATGCTATATATTACCTTCTTACCCAGCTATTTAAACAAATATATGATAATTTTACTTACAGTGCAGATGCTTTCAGCAGAAAACTGCCAGGTTCCCCAAAATTTTCATGATATAACTGCTTTCTCTAATGCATGTAGAGGCATTTCTTGCACCAATAAAAAGGGATTTTGAGCTATAGATCTCTGGAACAACAGCCACATCCAGTTGCTAATTAGATAAGTGCCAGATGTTGGCTCCCTTCTTCTCATCAAATGCAGATCTCATCACTTTTGCTTATATCCATTCTAGCTGTTCATACAGAGCAGGGGTTATAACATACACCCTCAGACGTTTTCCTTTGCTGATCTGTGTGCTTCTGGCTCTCACTGGTGTCAGGTGTTCTCTGCAAAATGACACTTTTCATTAGGACCTGCAGGCAGGTTTCTGCTGATGACAAAGGCTGGTGTCTGGTGTGCCCTGCAAGGACACCTCCCTGTTGGGATCCAAAAGGTTCCCATTCCTCACACTGTCGTGCAAGACAGAGAGCCCTCTGTTAGATCTGCCTGGACCAGGGCCTCAGGGAAAGTGCAAGTCACTAGGCAGAGACAAAAACTGGCTCAAACTGTCCTTCTATCCTCCTAAATGTCAGCTGGTGTTATGAAGGGGATGAACTGGACCCCTTGGAGTCTGGCTTCCCCTTGAGCTGCATCACTGGGGCTCAGCCTTTCAAAAGGAGAGACGTATTGCAGAGAGAGAAGAGGTACCTGAAGAGAGTGTTGATGCACTGTGGTTTGTTTTCTTCTTGTTTGGCTGTTCTCCTAATTTGTAGGATAAGTTGTGGGTACAGTTGCAGTAACTTTTTGCATAAATGAGAGAAAAGTGGAATGGACTTCTCCTACAGGCATGTGTGCTAAAAGCCTTGGAAAACTGACTTAGCAGAGCATCATTAGTCCCCAGAGTTAACTCACTGTTGAGATGAGTAGAATAATTCACATATTAGATATGTTAAAGCAGTAGCTCAGCCAAAACCATTATCTCTTATTTTTTAACATGTATCTTAGCACTGAAAATTAACTCCTCCAATTTTTAAAGGCAAGTTCTATCATGTAGAGTTGACATTGGCCAGAAAGTAAAAAAAAAAAAACATATCAAATTAGTGCAGAAACTATTGACTCTCCTTCCACATCCAAAGTTAAGCTAAGAAGCAAAACAATATGATGAAATTGCTTCCTTTTAATAATTTTTGCTGCATAATTTTCAATATTTTTTAAACTATTAATCATTAAGTTTTGATAAAACTGGTGCTTTTTTGCCTTCTTACCTTATTGTTATAGACAAGTGAATCCCACACATCAGCATATGCCAATGCCATCCCAGGCACTATGTTGTTTTGGTCATGGAGTTTTGTACTGTAAAAGGGTTTAAGTTCTGAGTTAAATCTGAGTTCAAAAGGTCAGTTAAGAAGACAGCTATTAATTAATCCCATCGGTATTCTGATATTTAAAGATAACAAATGTTACTAGTTTATTTCTTGGAGGATACCTCTTGTACATAGTTTCCTTCTGTGAGGCTTAAATGAAACAAAGCTGACCAGAGAAACTTGGTATAATATTGACAGAGAGGGCCCTATACTCTTGTACCTAATACTGTGTGGTGGGCTGACCTTGGCCAGCTGCTGCCCCAGCTGCTCTCTCACTCCTTCCAAAGAATGGGGCAGAAGATGGAAAGGCTCATGGATTGAGGTAAAGACAGAGGGAGCACTTGTCAGGTACCATCATGGGCAAAACAAACTTGGCTTGAGGCAAATGAATTTAATTTACTGCAAATTAAAATAGAGTTGGACAATGATAAGCAAAGGCAAATTGCAATACCGCTGTTTTCCTACCCCCGTTTCCCAGGCTCAAACCCACTTCATTCCCAACTCCTCCTCACCAAGTGGCACAGCAGGGATGGGGAATAGTGAGTTGTGGTCTGTACTTAAGTTTCTCTCTGCTATTCCTTCCCTCCTCATCCTTTTCCCATGCTTCAGCTTGGGTCCTTCCCATGGGCTGCACTCCTTCAGAGCTCTTTCCTTTTGCACTGGCCTCTCTGACAAACACCATTGCTCTGGGTGTGCAGTAATACTATTTCTCCTCTTTCCATGTTGGCAGGAAAGAGCTGGAATCTGCCTGTGCTGCAAAGCAGATGAAAGGCATTCACAGAATTGTGGATGGTTTGGCATTTCCTCCCTGTAGATGAAGCTGATTTTGGAGGTGAAGCCGAGAGGGAGAACTGTGCCTGCTGCTGGGTGTATTTACTCTTTGCTGTAGTTATTTCCACCTGTCATCACTATTTCTTTATCTCTGTGAGCATGTGGCATGTTAACAGAAGTTAGCTAAATTTAGCAGTTGCCTTTGTGAATTTAGCCCTTCTGCTTTTTAATATCATGGGTGATCACATGGTGAAGTGATAGGCAGTGAAGGAAGGAGAAAGCAGGACTATTTTTCACTGAGCTAAAATGTAAGCAGTTGCATTTCTTTTCACTGTCAGTGCTGAACTCCTTTGGTGTCAAGTGAGTGGAACTGCCTGGTTGTGTGAACAGCACCTACCCCTTATCAGCCTTCCCATTGCCCTCTCCCATAACCAGTGTAGTTACAGCCATGCTTGCTGTGGCCATTTGGCTCAAGCCTTGCTGTGTGGGAGTTGTCAGGCTTTTCTTTCACTTGCACTGAATGGGTTTGGGGTTTCTTTTTTCCTGTTGTAGCCATCTGAATGGAAGTTATTTTCTGAGATTTTGGGATGAGGGTTTTTTTCACATGAAGGAAAAAAAATGCATTAACTTTGAGTCTGGCTTAGATGCAGGGGAGATATTTAGCAGGGTGAAGTAGTGCTGGTTAGAGTCAATTATAACTTGATTGACGTGCTTTGACAATCAGAGTGATTTGAGAACCTTGCAATGCCTAGAAACACATACTCGGTCCTCAGAAGGTGGGAATTTTGCTTGTGTGCACATATTTGTGCTTGTGTGCACTTTGGAAAACTAAGTCCTTCATAGATCTGTATCTGCTGTAATAAATTGGATTTAATGATCAGCAGGGGGTTGCCCAGATTAATCCTTTTACTATAACCAAATTATACTGCATCAAATTGACTTCTTAAGGGACTATTTGACTCTTCTGTGCAATGAGGAAATGAAACTTGGCACTTCTGTGCTGAGATACTGATACATGTGTATTCAGGATCTGTTGTACTGGGTTTAGTCTTGGTTTATTTAGTCTATGATATGCCACTCAAATGTGTCTGGTTGTTTTGTTTGGGTTTTTTTTCTCCTCTTTCAAACTCAGAATCCAACAGAGCAGTCATTTTTCACATTTCTGTAATTCTTAGTTTTACTGTAGCCCAATGTGTAAGTAACTTTTCGATGTGGCTAATTCTGGAAGGAATACAGGAACTGCCTAGAAATGAAGTGACATTACACAGCCCTGTGAGGTGGGGAGCAGAGTGTCCAGTGAGGAAACAGTGGAGAAAACACTTGGAAATAAAAACGTAATTAAGTAGGACAGAATTTGGCATAGTACAGTAACATGCCAGGCACTGTGGAGGGAAATGCTTAGGCTCAGGTTCTCATTCAGAGGCTGTTTCATTTCAGTGTGCTGCTAACAGAAACATTTAATTTAGACCAAATTCCAATGAATAGAAGAGTCTGAGAAAGTGCTTGGTATCATTATTACACTCCACTTGATGATGAAAAAAGTTTGTGTTCACCCTTGTCTCTCCCAGGGGCAAACACTTGGTATTGGAGCACTATGTCTCTGCTGCAGAAGTTCTTGAAAGATGCTCCATAAAACAGTGACTTCACCACATCCTGCTCACCTCCCATGTCTAACAGGGTTTACACAGGGTAAATTGGCTGCAGCTTAATGGTGGTATCTATTTCTTATCCTATATTAAATTTGTATTATAATCCATGGCATCTAACCTCAGGGTGGGGGTTGTACGATATGAAGCTCTATTTTATTTGTGTACTGAAGTGCATTTACAGTAACAGGATCGGCTTTTAGAGACTTCTCTTTTACAACGAGTTGGCACAATGGCTTGGGCTAAAGATAGACCTTGTGCATTGCCAAGACCTAATAAGGGCTTATGATATAATGATGATTAGCAGACTAAGTCACTCCAGTTCTGCAAAAGGAAGCAAATTCTTTGTGTGTCACTTGAAGCAATGGTGGAGATTTTCCCTGCAGGTTTTTTGCTTGGCACCTCATGTAAATTCTTGTGCAAAAGAACCTTTTTCCTTTTCAGGTGTAGTTACAAGATCAGATGTATCTGTGTTGATGAATTAAGCTGAAATGTAGAAATTGTAAGACTAATTTAAAACAGTATAGGTACTGTGTGAGTATGCATGTGTCTATAGGGATGCCTCTCTATATGTGCACACATCTGATGAATGGACCTGGAGAGTCTTTCTAAACAGTAATCAATTTCTCATTGCCCTTTATGAGATCAGTGATATGAGTAACACACTAAGACTTTTCTGATACAGTTTGTTTCTATAGAAGGTGCTTTCTTTAAGGCTATATCCAAAAGATCACCACCCTGGCATAGAGGAGAAAAATAATAAAGAGCTCTTGCCATCAGAGACAAATAGTTTTCTACCTCAGTACACATCTCTGCTACTAAAAGTGTACTGCAGCAAGGAAATCCATTTACTGTTTTTCTTTTACATAACGGTTGTGATGCCCTTAAGAGCCCCTGGTTGTTTCCATAGTCTCTCCTCCAGCTGTCCTGCAGTATAACTGCAATAAAAAGCCTGTCTATGGAGAACTGGTAGCGTTCTGGAAAGTGTCTCTCAGGAAGCCTTTCAGGTCAAATACATGTGTTTGTCAGCTTTCAAAGCACTCTCAGATAATAATATGGAGGTTCCTACTTTTTTCGTTACAAGAGTTCTTTACCTGAGTGCAGGTACCTTTTACAGTATTATCTGACTGTAAGCATACCCATGAAGGTAAAAGGCAAGTGGGGATGGACTGGCCTTGTAATTGCCATATGCCTGATTGGCCATAATCTGGTTTTGGGGTAGCTGCTTATATCTCTGGTGAATTCCCTCCCTGCTGAGAAGCTAATTTTAGTTTCTGATGTCTTAACTGGAGTCTTGTATGTAACACGAGGGAGGGGACATTACTGCTTTTTTCCTGGGATTTTTGAGCCTTCAGCTAGAACATGGATGCAATCATGAGTTTCACCCTTTAAGACAGACATACAAAAATGAGAGAAATATGAAAGGGAAAAAACAGAAGTGAGAAATTTGGAAGATTTAACCTCTGAGGGAAGGTCAAGGAAATTAGATTATTTTCCTCTAGGAAGAACGAAGGCTGAAGGAAACCACAGTAACAAATATCTAGTCTGTAGAAGATACTGTAAAGAAGACTGGTTTCTGTATTCTCTGAGGCTAGAACAAGAAATAATTGGCTTTGATTCTAGGAATGAAGATACAACACTGGTATTTAAAAACCTCAAACTTTTGCACTGTGAAAATAGTGGGGCAGCAAAAGCAGAGGCACCTGGGTGTGTGGTAGGGCACCCTTACAGAGTTTTTCTCAAGGAGGTGTTAAGGAAACGTCTGTCAGGCATTGCCTTGGGTATTCTTGATTTTCCCCACAGCACAGGAGATGGAGCAGGTGATTTATGGAGATTTTCCTCAGACGAGGTGTATGTTCCCGCCATAGACTGTAGCTTCTCATTTTTACTGTATTTTGCTATGATACAAAATTGAAATAGTTCAACAGAACTCTTCCAAGGGCTGTAATAAGATCTCACAATGAGAAATGTGGTGGATATTGCAGGAAATTAATTTTGTATGCCATAGAGCAGGTGTTGCACATCCTACAACAGAGCAGGGGCTATTGTGTCTTGTAATAATGGAATTATAAGTTTGGGAGTTCTCACAAAGTGGCGTTTTCCAGACTTTCTAATTTGTCAGGCTACTGCTATTTTTTTTTTCTTAGAATTCCAGCCTGGATATATATCTTTATGTAACAATGTAAATGTGCGTTTGCCATTTCAGCTTTTTCTGTCTACAGTAGAAAGGGAGAGAGGCAGGGGAGACAAAACAAGGAGCAAAGCTCTCAGTTGAGTTTGAAATACAAAAAACTGACATTTGGAGATATTTTTTTTCTTACTTACTTTTGCTGAAGGTCAAAGGGGACCTTTTATATCATCTTGCGTGACCTTGACTTGTTTTAATTTATTAACAGCATCAGTGCTGGTGACACAATGGTTTCTGATAGAAACACACTCGTATTCAAGAGTTAGAATATCTTTACATACCACCTCTGACTTGTGTGTGTGTCCTTCTGCATATGGACACATTCTTATTGATGTCTTTATTTGCATCAGTGAAATACTGGGTCTTTGTCATTAACAAATTTATTCCATTTGTACAATTCTCTTCCTTTCCGAGAACTTTTTTTAATATTTATAGGAGTGTAGGTTTCCTGGAAGCAAATCTTTCATAGTGTGTGATATGATCAAGTTTGCAAATGTAACAGTTCAAGAATTGGTTTAATACAGATCTTGCCATTTTATTTGATGGAATAAATATTTTTTTTTTAAGTCTTGGTTTAGATTTTTCTTAGAGTGCATTTCTATGCCATTTAAACTCTGTGAATATGGAAGTCCAGTGGGAAGTTCATATTTAACATGTTTCATCTGTGGAAAAATGATAGTTTTCATCCTCATGGTAATATATTTCTCATTAATTAGAAAATGTCTGCTATAGCTATTGAGAAATAAGTTATTGGAACTGTCACTACTGATGGCTATGAAAGCAATTAAAGAAAACCCAAATAGACAAATTGATCTTTTTCTAGGGGACTTTAAGATGAAACAAATAATTATGAAATTTTATATTATTCTCTAGTGCTTCCTTCTGTGTGTTTGGTTTTTTTTTAAATAAGCTGTTCTTTCTCTTATTGCAAAAGGAACTGGAACCCCTTTCTAAACTTATCACAATGTATACTGACTGAGACTAATGGAGAATTTATAATACAAGTAAAAATAGTTCCTTATACTTCTGACTTATCAGAATACTTAAGTGCATGCTTAGCTTTAGATATGTGATCAAATCTTAAGTACATTATAAACTAAATTTAAGCTCTGAACAGAAAAGAATGGAAGCAAATCCTTCAATCTTTGTTACTTATTTAATATGCATAGGTCAAAAGACATTTCTACTATTAATTTCTTATTTATTTCATGGCCACTCTCAAAATACTTTTAACAAATGTTTAGGTCCTGAGCCTGACTTTGCAGAACTCATGTCGAGTTTGCAGGCTCAGGACCTGAGTCATGACTCCGTTATGTAGTGAAGTAGCTCATTTTTATCAGTCTCTTTTGAACTATTCAGTAGTTCATTGTTTTTAACAACTAAAAAGCGGTTGATTATCGCAGAAAATCCAGTGAGATCATCCATGAATTATGGGAATTCTACCTGTACTCTGTGAGCCTTTCTAGCACAGGTAAGATTCTTTCGGAGTTGATTATGTCTTTACAGTTAAGATTGGAGTGTTTGGAGTAGAGAGCTGTTAAAAGAGGCTTGAAATGAGGTGCTGTGAGAGCAGAGTTTGATTGAAAAGGTAGAGAGTAATGAAATACACCTAATGAGTGAATTATAGGTCACACTGTATTATCCAAGGAATAGAATTTGTACAGCCCAGAAGAAAAGTAAGTGCACAGTATGACAATAGCCCAGGGCATATCTGAGAGGAATTAGTAAAATGAGATTATTTGCAGTACACAGTGCTGACACAATAGACAGTAATGGGCTAAAACAGAAGAAAGGAAACAGGTATAAATAGCAGCAAGCATTTTGCAAAAACACCAATTAGGCACTTGCATAACTGCTGCTCGTTTTGCACGACATCCATGGTGAGCTACCAGGGCAAGATTAGTCGAGAAAAGTATGGATTTTACAAAGACTAACAAACCCCATCCTAAGGGGCTCTGTGCAGACTGTACCCTAGTCTGTCACTGTAGAGTAGATGGTCTTTGACTCTGTTGGAATAAGATTGTTTTATCTAGTTTAAGCAGAACAACAAAAAAGTGTTTGTACTTTTGAGTTAAGATATGGTGTGACATGAATACTTTAAGCCAAGTCTAAGGAAGGGATGGAGCAATGACAAGAGTTTCTCTAATTCAGGATTAGTGTTCTGTTGGATCAGCAATGCACCACTCTTGCTGTGCATGAGCCATTGGAAATTAAAAAACAAAACAAGACAAAATAAAAGGAAAATAAATTTATTTAGAGTGAGAGCACACCATAAAGACACAGTGTGGTTTTTTCCAGTGGACCTGGTTCTGACATGGCTGTGTGCTAGCTGTGATGGGTACATGCCTCTCCAAGCTTTGCTTCTGAGCCAAGATCCAGTTAGGCAGGATTCACCATGATCTCATGGACTCACAACTTCTTCATTACAAAAAACTTCAGAACTGTATATCTAATTTTAGATTTGCTTGCTTTATCCAGCTCAAGCAATTCTCTGCTGGTGAACTTTGAACTTGGAGTGATTTCTACCTAAGGTAGATTTCCATTGTTGTTATGAAAATAGGAAAAAAGGTTGATTGTGTGAAGAGATTATAAATGTTGTACTGGAAAGATGGGAGAGCAAAGCTGGTGCTAACCAGGAGGGAATAGAAAAAAATATATTCCTAAGAAAAGACAAATTTGACCATCAGGACACAGGAAAGTTTAGGCAAGTATCCCACTGAGTTCAGCAGAGACTTAATTCATACAAATACAAATGTACTGATGTGGCAAAAACGGAGTATTTTTCTGCCAGAACAACTTTGCTGACACTTCACTTATGAAAATGGGATATAAATGTCTTTACTGTCAGGGCTAGAAGTTTCCTAACAGTGTTAAACCAAAAATCCTCTAGAGTCACTGCACTCTTGTTTTCATTTTTGTAGAACTAGTGCTCCAAGTTTATCACTGTCAACTCATTTCTCAGGCAATGTAGATCTGAAGTCCTTAAATCTGAACTTCATGTATTCGAGTTAGTCCTTTTCAAAGCAGATCAAGTTTTGTTGCTGTATTACCTTAGAATCAGAAGGGGCCAGATATTTTCTCCCATGTTTCTTTGCAGTTTTAACTCAGCAGTTCTTTCTTAGCAGTGTTCTGGTTTGATTTGGATAAAGAATGCTTTTAATGTGTGTTGCAACCTATTAGGAATTGTGCATTGCTTGGTGAAAAAATAGTTTTGAACACGACCTTGTTACTATAGTTCTTCATTTTCCTGCCTTATCCTGACTGTAAAGCAGTTCCATGCCCTGTTTCTGTTGTAGTTAAGAGGAAAAACACAGCAAGCCACTGTGTGTTAGTTTTGTTGAAGGAAAAGGTTGTGCTGGTTACTTACATCATTACTTTCATTTCATAAAAGGAAATGAAATCTCTACTTTTCGTTTCTGACCAGGGCCAGGACTTTTGGGCCTGGGCGAACACCTTGTCCCCTCTTCCACCCGGCCACACCCAGAACTCCAAAGTTCAGTTCCTACCCTGCAACCAGCAGGCACATCCTCCAGGTCCCAAAAGTTAATTTCATTTCTTTTCATGGTGAAGCTTGAGAATTCTGAGACATGCCCTTCAGGATGTTTGCTACCTGGTCTTCAGTGTTGAGCTCCATTACTCTTGGTTTCCACAAAATTTCTCTGAGCTCTGTGGATGTTTTTACAGTTAACTTAAGCTACTGCCAAAGAGAAAACAGTCTTTCATGCTTTTCTGGGTCATGGACCACTCTGTTACAGTACATGAATGAGTTGTTATGCAGAACTACTCTGTAGTGCAGTGACTCACCCCAACTACTGTTACCAGTGAACAAGATGCTCCATTCCATTATATGACGCCATATCTAGCACTTAACATTTTTCCCTACAGCTTCCTCTGGTCTCTGTTTTAGTACTGCTCTTCTGTTCTTAATGTGGGAATAGAATGTGATGTGTGTGTTTGTGCCTTATTTCCTCTTGTTCTCTGGTGCTTTTTACTTGAGAAGCCCTTTCAAACAACTGACCGTCACTGCAGGTTCTATGTGCAGTGCTTTCTCCAGCCATGGGTTTCTGTCATTCGAACCTTTTTTTAGGCCATTTGTAGCCTAATTTTACTGGACTAAAATTGTTTAGTAGACATTAGTCCAAATCAAAGCAGAAGCTGGTGTATTTATTTTAGAGCTGGTAAACATGATTTAAGATAATAATTACACACAGTTTATTTCTGTAGTCAACAATACTGAATTATTCTGCCCTTCTAGCCAAAGCCTTTCAAGATGGAGGAGAAGAGCAGAGTATAATTTATATGTTTTCCTGAGGTAAAATCAGATGTACCTGTCAATTCTTCCTTCCAAGGTTTTACAAGATCTGTAAATTAAGTGCTGTAGATGGTGTTGTTGCCTGCTTGTGTTTGACAAGAAAGTCAGAGTTGATGGACATTGATTTGCCACTGGGAACCAAAACCATTAATTGAAGTTGTGGTGACTAATCCATTACTTTGCTCTGCTTTGTGGATCCTGACTTAATAGTTTTTGCTACAATCAAAAATTCATTCATGCAAACACACCTTGTGTGATCAAAGTAATCCATTTTTGTAGCTTGTAGTCAGCAGGCTCAGGATTCTAGAAACATAACCATATATCACTGAATGCTTCCAGAGGTGGGATGTGTGTCTGGGTGCTGGAGGGACAGGACAGCAAAGCAAACATGACCATAAGTTCTAGTAATGCTGCCAGTCTAAGAGTGGCGTGAAACAAGACATTGAATAGATCTTTGAAATGAACTTGTAGCGTTTGGATGGTTTATTTTGTGTTCTGTTGGGGGTTTTTTGTTGTGGGGTTTTTTTTCCCCCTTTGGATTTATCTAGTTTATAACCGCTCTAAATTGAGTGTACAAGAGGACCTGCAGAGCAAATACAAGAATTGTCCAGTGAAGGGGCTTTTTCCTTTGTCTTTTTGTTTGTTTGGGGTTTTGTGGTTTGGGGTTTTTTATTTGCATTTGCAGACTCGGGCTCTGGAAACTTTGTCTGGTTTTTGTTGGGTTTTTTCATCTATTCCTTCTTGTAATGAAGGGAAAGAGAGAGCATTTACTCAGAAAAGCTTTGAAGAAGAGGCTTTTAATCTAATATATATAAAGTACAGTGAAACATTACTAATGGAAGCCTCATGAATACTATGCTTTTATTAGTTGATATTCGGGGAATAATCAGAACAGTCCAACAATAAATCCCTTTATCACTGATGGATAGCACTTGAATTGATGTAAATCACAAATATCTTTGCTGTCAGGTTCACGGTGCCCTAATTGAGGTTAGCAAATAGCCTTTCCCATCTCTACAGTTCCTGTATGTGAATAAATATACAGCTCTAATGCTACATTAACTGACAAGTGGATAAGATTCTTTATGTATTGCTGCTGCCTTTTCTTGGCCTTATTATACTGAGATAATTCTAAAGTTTTTCTTTGTTTTAGGATGTTGGAAGCTCTAGGTTTTTGTGACTTTCAGATTCTTTTAAGTTTGTGTCAGTGTGAATGTAAAATAGGTGAAGTATTAAGAAGATGTTGGTATTTGAGGAAGAGCAATGAAATGTGCCTTGATTTTTTAGAAAAGACTGTCTAGAGGTAAAATGAACTTATTAGTGACAATACCCAGAGTGTGGCTTTTTACTCTGTTTTGAAACACATTTTAAAAGAAGTTTGCATTGGGGGGCTTTATGAGAAAATCTATCTGTTTTCATCTGAGAAGGCTATTGAGAAAGAGTTTTGCCTGTGGTGGCTGAGGGTGTGATGTTCAGAGAGCCTTGAGTCTGTGGGGCATGGGGTAAATATTTTTTGAAAATATTCATCGTATTTTTCTGGATATTTTTTTTGTGACAGAGCAAACATGAGAGTGCCATATATGTCAGTGTAGCCAAGGTCAGAGCAGGTAGCTCAGGCCCACACCTGAGGCCCTGAACTGACAGCATTTGGGAGGCATCAGGGTAGAAATATTTATTCTTGGTCCTCTTTCCACTCAGTGTGTTGACCTGCAAATATCCTATAGCTTTAGGGAAAGTCCCAGTCAAGCTGCTATTAGGGTTTGAAGCATCATTAAGTTTGGGTGAAAGGGTTTTATTTATGGATGGGAGAGAATTAGAGGAGAAAAGCTCTAGCCCTTATTATAGAGGAGAACTCTGTAGTAAATATGTACCCTAAAATGTCATAATTAAGGAAATTTCTCATAATTTCTCATCATTAAGGCACAGTATAATGACCTTGATCCTGGTATTTTCTCAAACTAGTATGTTGTACATAATTGGGGTTAGAAAAGGGCCATAAAATATCTAGGCTGGCATAAATGTCCTGTTTGTAATAAAGACTATCCTGCATAAGTATAAGGTCTCAGGTTGATTTTTTTAGCCTTACAATAATTAACATAGCTAAAATAAACCTACGTGTCCTTGGTTAAGACCAAGAGCAGTGTTAAATAGCACAATGACAACAACATGTATTTTGTCAGCATTCCCTTCTGAAGAAATGTCTAAGCCTTTTGTACTGTTAATTAACTGAACAATATTACTTTGCTGAACTGAAGTCACAATTCTCATTTAATAGTCCACTGTAAAGTCTGCATAATTGCTCAGAATTGCTCATACACACGTGTGTACAGTTGATACTGCACTGGCTGAGGGAGAGGAAAAGATGCCCTCTGTGTGAGGAAGTCACTGAACCATGTTAAACAATTGTGGGAATAACTCTTATTTTCATGACTTTTGCACATGTAACTCTGAACCATGAAACTCTATTCAGATAGATTTGTCTGGTTTAATGCACCAGCACTGTAACTTCGTTAAGGTCAATTGCAGAGGACTTCTGCCTTTTTGTTAGCTGCCTTGGGGAGGGGATGCTTTGGTTTTCGTTTGTCTTTGTCAAGTAACAGCATTTTATCTTGTTTAGCATCAGGGATGCCATATCTGGTGGATGGTTTTTTTCCCTGAATGACATCGAATATATTACTTTGAGGTCTCACATGTTAGTTGGAGTGGCAGAAGTATTGCTTTATTCTAGTGTTCTGGGATTTCAAAGATTAAAAAAAACTTTCACTGTGTTATGTAGATGCTGAAGATAGAACAGTGTCAGAAATTGTGAAATCCTGAAAATGGCATGTCCGGGTCTAGTTGATGGTGAAATTTTTAACCCCCCCTCTATTTTAAATGGATGTATTAAGCTCAGCTTTGTGCTTGGGGCAAAGTTCTTGTAGTCCCTAGAGAAGGGCCAGGAATGTTTCTTTGGATGAGAGACTTTGTGCTGCTCCTCACCTGTGTGTGTTCACCTGCACCCCAAGTCCAGCAGCTGGTCACAGTCACTCTGTGGGAGCTGGGGCTCTGCCTCACCTGCCCTGTTTGCAGCAGGGCCAGTTCAGGTTTGCAGTCTTAAATGAAAGCCTGTGTTATCAGTCCCTCCTAATGGTCCTGCCACTCAGGTTGCTGATAAACTCAACTCTGCTGAAGGTCATGGCTATTAAGCCCCTTAAAAGAGCTGGTGGGCTCTTCAATGTTAGCTCCCACTCAGAATATTTGTAATAAACATCATCATTGGAGTAAGGGAATATGGGGAAGATAGATGTCATTAATGTTTCTTCTAGCTAATAATTATAGATTACATATATATATAATATATCACAGAATATAAGATCAATATAATAGAAAGCAAAACACAAGTTTGGGGAGAGGGCAGTTTTAGTAGGGATTTACTCTTGCTATATTTTGTTTTCTCAACCTGTGTTTGTAAGAAAGGAGTTGAGCTACTGCAGTCAAGGACTGTTCTTTGTCAGGGTTGTTATTCTGGATTTTTAGGTATCCAGTGTAGATCATGGAGTTTACCTGGGAAAAGGGAACATCAGGGTGCTACAGCAATGTGATTGTAGATCATGGAGTTCCCCAGAGCTGTGTTTCTATAGTGAATTTCCTACAGCAATCAGTCCTCTTTGTATGTACAGTGTATATAAATTATTTTTGAATTCACGTTGAAATTAAACGTATTGTGTAAACCTTGGAAAATACATGTATGAAACTAATTTCAAAAGGAAATTCTGCAAATGGTGTCTGACTTGCTCTCTCCTTGCTTTATTTAATATTTATATTGTGTGTACAATAAAAGCTATGCAGTGCTTTCCAGGAACTTCAGCATCTGGCCTGCTTCCAGCATGTTTTTCTGTAGCCAATGTTCTGGAATGGCTGGTGATTATATACCTGTATAAGTGATTAAACACATTCTCATTACAAGTGAAGCTTAACAGGGTTTTTCCTTATGGTCCAGGACAACAAGTTCCTCATCAGTGTTCTTTAATAACTTCTCTATTTCTCCTTGTCTTCCATTTCATTTCTGTTCAGGACATTTTCTGACTCTGCTGACCATATTAATCTTCAATAGTGCCTGAGGGATTTTGCTTGTCTGCTCCTTTGGCATAGTCCTAAATTAGCTCTGTTCACATTTGTTCAGTATATAGCACTGTATTTAATAGGACAATCTCTGTTCTTCTGGTGGATAATTAGTATTCCAAGACAGTCTTTTCTGTGACTGGTGATTTCAAGTCAGAGTATTTGTTGGCATGATATGAGTTTTTCCTTCCTTGCTACTAATACACAGAACATTTTGTCAGCAAAGCCAGCAGTTTGACTCTGCTTGTCCTGTACTGACAGATTGCTCAGTAGATAGAAATGTTGGATTCCATTTTCTTCAGCAAAGCTCAAACTAAACAAATAATTCAATTCCTGTATCAGTGTTGGAGCCCTTCCACATTTTGTCCTGACTGGGCAGATGTAACTTTTTAAAGATAGCTCAGTGAAGCTTTTTTATTTGTTTTTGTTTTGTTTTTTTTTTCCTTCCCAATGCACTCTTTTGAACATCTCATTTGGGAGATAAGGATGGTTACTTATTATCACATTTGAAGTAAAATTCCCTAAACATAGCTTCTTCAGGCTTTCATGTCATCATACTTGTCACACCTGCTGACTGCCATTCCTCAGCTCCTGGAAAAAACCTCTGGGCAGCCAAATATGCAAGAATGTACTTGCTCACTCACTGACTGGCTGGTGATTTATTGAGCTGCTGTCTTGTACATCCCATCGTAAGAAATTTGACTTATTGTTAAGATATTTCACCCATAGCTTTCTTTTGCCTACTATTCCTGTTCTTTCCCATCCCACAAAGATTTGATGCAGTACTAGAAGACTCTACGATATCAAAGCAGAAAAAAATATTTATCTGCCTGTATGAAGTAAACGTGGTGTCTGCCTATGGGGAGGTGCTTTTGGAATGTTACAGGACCCAAAATTGTCTATGCACGTTCTGGGTGCAAATGACCTGGATAAAGAATAGGAAAAGCCCAATGGATTTGTGTTAAAAATGCAAAAACTGGAAGAAATGTTGTAGGGGTCTCCAGCAACCTGCTGAAACAGCTGGTTGGAAGAAGCAGCAACTGTGGGCACATAACATGACTGTTCTGTCAGTGTATGCTCCATAAAGTTGTCATTAACCCATGGAGTACCAATGCAGAGATACACAGACTTAAAGGAGGTGCAGTGAATATTCTGAACTGCTCGATCATGTTTTCCTACTGGTACTTTTATGAAGTCACTTTAGTGACTTTAGTAGGGCTCCTTTTGACAAAAAACAGCTTTTTAATTCAACGATGAATGCTTGTATGTTCAGTGTTTCTTTCAACACTAGTGTCTCATTCATAGAGGAAGAGAGAACAGAAACTAGAAAACAAAATCTAATTAATCAAAGCATATTGGATGCTTGTTAAAATTCACCTGTCCTAGAATGTCCATTTATCATGATTATGACTGAACAACTAAGCTAAGAAAGGTGCTGCTTCTTCATTTGATGCAAAATAATGATTTATTACCCTGTTTTTTAGTAATGGTTAAATCTAATGAACATTTCTGCATGACAAATCATTCATCTTCAGAGTAAAATTAGACATGTTATTCTTTCATGTAGAGCATTACACAGCAATTCATGGGATATAGAAATCTTGTATCATTAAATTATTGCCAGGGCAGTGGCTGCACATAAATTTAAAGAACATGTGTGCATATTAAGGTTTTAATATGATATAGCTTTCTGTTTGTAAACTTATGTAACTATTTTCTTCTGACCTAATCAGTTTGTAAACTGTGTTTTCCTTCATGCTTATAAATTCCTTGTCATAGGTCTGAAAAATGCATGTCTTGAATAATTGTCCTCTTTTTCATTCATTGTAAGTACATATAGGAGTAGCACGTCCCTTCTTTAATTAGTGGATTCTATAATTAGTAATAGTACTTGTACATGAACAGTACAGCTGCTTTTGTCTTATTTTATTGAGATCCTGAGTAATTTTGCAGTGCAGTCAGCTGCCAGGTTAGGGTCTTGATGTTCTTGATGTTCCTCCTTTAACAGAAGCTCTGTGGATTTCATAAAGGAGAATCAGTCTTTAAATGTTCTAGGAGGAAAAAGATGTAAATTATTCCATAGATTTCTGTGGCAGTCTGCCTGCTTTATTCTTCTTACATTGTTTTAGTAGCATATGTTTTCTTCTACTTCTATGCTCTTTTAGTCATCAGAAAAACTTCAGGCAGACCACGCTCTAATTAAACAATTTGGTGTAAACTGAACTAATTCTATGATTGTGGGATTAGGCATTGTGCTGGAACTGGGGTTTTACAGAAGACCTTGTGCTTCAAGTGTTCATATTCTGGTGTCTCGTTCTCGTGCACAAAATGATTTATTGTTAGTAGTACCATTGTACAATTATACAACATCTGATGAGCAGGCCAAGCTTGGGACCTGTTTTACTGAGTGCTGTACTACAGGAGGATTTCTAGTCCACTGAGAAGCTGGTCTGTCATCTAAAGTCTCTTAATGGTCTTAGAGAGTCCAGGAATAAGAGCAGGCCCTGAATGAGGTAAGGGACAGTGGTTTGGTGATGCTCTTCTGGCAGAGGCACGAGTACATCAGGTAGTGCTGGTGTAAGAGGTCTGGGAGTTGCACCAGGGGAGAGGGAGTTAGTTAGAAGGCAGTTAGTTGGTTGGTTGGTTAGTTAGCTGATCTCCCACCCAGCTCCTCTCATCCTGACCATTCCTCATGGAATTGTCATCCTTTCCACCACGGGTTCATTGGTGCCCCTGAGTACCAGTGTGACCTGCTCAGATAACAGGTCCCTGCACACTGTCTTGGTGCTGCAGTCAACAGCAGGCTGTGGTGGTGGGATACATGTGCAAATGGAAAGGATCCTGCTGCATTCCTGTGCTATAGGGATCTTAATTCCATGTGAGAAGCAATATCTGTGACATGATGCAGTTAACTTCACAGAAAAAAAAAGTACTTTCTGTTCTTTCAGTATTTTTCAATTTTTCAGCATTTGGTATTATTTCAGTGTAAGTATTCAGTGAATTGATGTAATTATTTTCCATTAGTCTCAGGTCAAGAGCTTAGAAATCCAGTGAAGGTGCATTAATATTTTTTTGTTCTTTGAAACTATTGAATTCATTTGGTTAACACATTTAAGTTTTTGGAGTCAACAAGGTGGTGATTTTAAATGAAAGTTGGGAATCTTATGCCACTATTTCATTGTTAGTGCTTGGTTGAAAATCCCAATTATGGCAAGATTCATAACAAAACTTGATAACAAAACAACAGCTGAAGTGAGAGGCTAGAAAGAGATGGAAAGTAGGCAAAATAATTAACTGTCTCAGAGTTGATGTGGCAAAAAAAGCATCTCAGGATAACAAATAACTACTACTGAAAGCAATCCATTGTGTGCAAGGAAAGGTAAGACAATTACTAGCTAATAGCTGTTGCAGAATCTCTCATAGTTTGGACAGAAGCATGATTTTATTGTTTGTCTATAAACAGTTGCATCTGTTAAGAGAGGTGTCTTCCTGGTGACATGTAGCAGCTGCCCCCCCAAACTTCTTTTTTTTCCCTCTCTTTCACCTTGATTAAACTGTGTTGTTTCACTTCTTTGGAGATACAAATGTCTTTGTTAGACCAGATGTCATCTGTATTGGGCTCCTTTAAACCTTTGCTGTAGCAGAAAAAAGCTTAACTGTTCCTTCTGTCTTGGCATGATATTGTACATGTGTCAATGTGAATTGTGTCTCCACTGAACCTTCATATTTTATACCACAAAACATGCTGATACAGGGACAGAATACCCAACCCATCCCATCTGCAGCGGGGTAGAAGCTGCTTCCCCTAAATTCATTCCTTTTAGGATAGCAAAAAATATCCAGGATGGATTGTATGTTGGTTTACTCTGCATCACCTGAGAGAGGCTGAAATTTTGGGTTGTGTTCTTGCTTTACAGTTCAGGGAACAGGAAGGAATAACAACCTTCTGGAAGCTGTTCTGTGCCTTCTGAAGGATGAGACAAAACTCCCTGTTCGTTACTTTCCAGGCTTTTCAGAAGGTGGAATCATGTGGAGCTCAAAAGATCATTAAAAGTCAAGTTTGAAGAAGCCAAGGAGAAGTTGGAGAGGGTTTGTTAGACTCAGGGGGTGAATATTTAGTTGCATGAATTACAGGAGGGTATTTGATCTCAACTTTGTAAATGGTGCAGTGCAAGGAATTGCTCTGGGGTTATTGTTGTCAGAGGGTTTTTCAGCATCTCTGAACTCTGTGATGTAACATTCTGGTACATGTAATACTGCCTACTGCTCATACCAGGACTCTGTTCTAGGGTGAGCCATTGTATTTTAAGGCAAAAAAGCCTTCCAGGTTTAAAAATAATAATTCTGTTGTTTATTTGTTCTTAATGTTTGTTTTCTAATCAAACAGTGCCTGAGAAACAGTGCTGGAGCCTTGTTGCCTTCAGCAGTGATTTTTAAAAGTGGCATCTTACTGAATTTACAGGGAAGATGTTGAAAGGCAGAGTATTAATAAGGGAAGGAATCTATAACTTGTGGCAGATCTCTGAGCAAAGGTGGTACTAGGAGAGATTTGAAAGCTCTCTGATATCTCTTCAGCAACAATCAAATGTATGTACTTACATTTTTTTGGTCCTTAGATGAGTGGTTGAAGCATTCATTTTGCTTTTCATCCAATCCTCCATGGGCACTTGTGTTATCACATAGGTAGAGAAGTTTCCTGTAGTGATTCTTTGTTAGTGGTGATGGCAGTGTACACAACAGTAGGGGCCTATATTTACTGAAGATTTTTTTCCTTTTTAATTGAAGATAATTTCTGTTTATGTCCACAAACTTTACACAGTGCTAAAAAATTCCCTTTGAGATGTTTCAGCACTTACTGCATTTCCAGTTTTGAGTCAGTTCTGGGTATTTTTCAGCATAAATCATAAGTAGCAAATGATGTTACACTATGTAAAAGTAGGAAACTTCGGAATTCAGTGTTCCGATGTGTAACAAATATCCATAGCAGGACCAGACCACTTCTCTGGTAGCTGAAATCTCCCTGCCCTTCTAAAGAACATCTTGACTTAATGTCAGAGCTATGGGGAATTTTCTGAGCAGACAGTACGAGTTTTATTAACAAATATGTGGAAATTCTGCAAAGTACATTTTCCAGATGCTCAGTGTAGGAGCTCGTACTCATGCATGTTGGTGTTTTATTTCCAAACTGTGGAGATGAATGTCTGTTAGATTTGCCTGTGGGATGAGGATTTTATAGTTTCTTATAAAAGTTATATAGACACCAGATTCAATTATGAACTCAGAAAAGAGAAAATGTATGTTTATTACAGAAATTGGAAGAGACACGGTTAAGCACAAGGTTTTGGCTTTGACTGTTGGTTGCATCAACAAGATAAAAAGTTTAATTATATATTTCAGAAGATTTGACCAATAAATCACCTCCTAAACAGCTTTTCTGTTTTTCAACCAAACTATTTATGAGAGTTCATAAAATCTTTGGGACAAGAGAAGGTCACTTGCATCTCTGTAAAATGCAGAGATGGGTACATATATATAGTACTGAGAAGTGACAACCTGCTTGTCTGTTTTCTGCCTGCTTTTGCTGGAATCACAAAGGATGTGAAGTTCCCAATGGATTCCAGAGTCCCTCCTGCTGCCTTGCAAGAGATTCTTTGTCTTATTCTCCTTTCCTTTCAAGGGGAGATCATGTGTGTTTGCCATGCTTATATGGACTTTCATATTTTAATTTGAACATTTTAGCATTGTTTTATTTTAAATAGAAAGAAAAGCATCACTGATAGTAGATGAGGGAACAGACATTTCAAGCAAACATAGTCTCTGAAGCATACAAGAGGCAACAGAAAGATTGGTCAGAAATTTCTCCAAAGCAAAGTAATCCCCCAGGAATCCTTGTTCCCTAACAGCCCGCCATATTAACTTAACAAAATGCTTCCTCTCTTAAGCAAAGTCTCATTTGTCTGTTTTCAGGAATTTAGATCCTCTTTCCCACTCCCTTAGTGCCCCTTTGGCTTTGAATAATGTTTGCAAACTTTGAAGGGGACAAAGTGTCTCTTCAGAATTTTAACAGGATACCTTGCTGGTCAGTCAGTAGAGCAATGCCCTAAAGGCAAGCCTCAAAATCCCAAATTTTGACATGCACTCCTGGGGAACAGAAAATACACTAAATGTTCTGTGAATGTGCTCATGTAAATGAAGAAACCCTTCTGAAAACAGAGGTGTGTCACAGGGGGAAAAAAGTGAGACCATGGGAGAAAAATTAGGCTAAGCTTTGTATTAAAACTGAAATACATCTCTTGATACATGTCAGAAAACAGTCTTAACTTTTATGTGGCATTTTATCGGAACTCTGAATTTGGTGTTTGCATTATGCCACAGAGCTCCGTTGCTTGTAGAGGAATTTATCTAAGAGGATTTGGGACTTACAATTCATGCCTAAAGCCATGCTTGTCCATCAATAGACTGTGGGTAGCTCTGTACTTCTAGTTCTGCAGTTAATTACCTGGGGTTTTATAGATTCAGGGGTTCTTGTGCTATTTTTATTGCTCTCACTGCTTAAAAGTAATACAATGTTGTAACAGAACTTTAGAACTAGTAATGTTTTGATAGATGGAACAACATTAGTATTTGAAAAAGCAATACTAATTTGTGTTGTCTCTATTTGTCAAATGCCTGGATTAAATCTTTGTCTCATAGTCCTTTAATATGCTGAGGTTTAGACATTTGCAGCTCAATCCTCTCTGCAGCCCTTGAGGTTACCAATGTTATATTTTTCCAAATTGAGTTCTGTGTGTTTCTAGTTTAATGAGAGTGAGGTCTGATCTCTGATCCGAATGCTTGGGCCAATTTTATGGGTTTCTTCAACTGGTATTTTGTGAAATACTGTTTCTTGACGTGTATTGAGGCTACATACTTTACTTCCATAGATTCCTTTTTCTTTCCTTTCTGATTTATGTTTGGAGCTGGTTTTTGTTTAAACTACCAAAATGATAAAAACATTTAAAGAAATCTGTGCTATTTTTCCTAATTAACAGTATGATGTGGGGTTTTTTCTTTATTCATTCTTTCCAACCCCAGCTAATTTTTTTCTTGTTAGTAATCAATAGAGAATGAAACAAAGCAAAAAAGCCAATGCAACGGGTTGTAAGAATTTTCACACAATTCAGGGGTCTACCTGTTCAAAAAAAATTATAAATTAGAAGAGATGATTATGCAAAATTTCAGAAATACTGCATTGTATTTTTCATTTCTAAATTATTAACCGTTGATTGAATGTTTATTGAGTAACTTGGAATGGTCTGGGCAACTCAGCTGCACAGCTCAGTATTTCAGTGTGATGCAGAAATTTAATCCATATTGGTGGAGTTGTGCTTTGTCAAAGTCCATTTCAAAAGTAAGTGCTTCATGTGAGCAAGCAGTCTTTGCCCCAGCACCGAGTTCAAGACAGGCAGCTGTCCAGCCTGGAATTACACTCTTTTCAGCCCTTTGGGTTGTAAAAGACCCTGCTGGGCAGATTGGCCCAAGCATTCTTTCAGCATGTTGGTAGTTCTGGTGTTTGCTCTACATTTGTGACATTCATACCTAATCATTTTTTGAATAGAGGTAAAATACTGAGGATGGTTTACAGAGACAGATTTTCTTCCTCTCCTTTTTGTCTTCATTATTGGCACTTCCCCACTAATGATTCACAAATGCGTTAAAACACAATTCATCCAAACCTGATACATGGCCACAAAAAGTGAGTCTCAAATGAAATTTCTCAAAACTCTGCGTAGTAAGCAAGGAAAACATCCTTACAGTTAAAACTGTGTGTGTTGATTTACCAGTTAGCCTTAGACACTGTGATGTGGGAGAGCTTCCATTTACTAAGCTCAGTTGCTTTGTCAATGCCCTTCCATTTAGCTGAATTCTTCCTAGTGAAAAATGGATAATGGAACATTACACTTTAGTCTTGTTATTTATCTGTGTATGAAAAGGAAAGGGAAGAGATTCCTAAATGCAAATACCACTTACCTTGCCTTGAAGATGACTACTTTCTATTAAATGCATTTCAGAGCGATAAATTAAAAGGCTTGTTGAAATTCTAAGCGCTGTTTCCATTCTCATTTTACATTAATCTGCCAAATGGGCTCTTTCTTGATAGAGCTCCAAGGAATTGTTAGTGGTTCACTCTTTGCCTGGGTACACTGTTGCTATTGCAGGTGGTTTGGCTGCTTATTTTATTTTACCTCTCTGAGTTGAGTAGCATTGCTGAGGATCCCTTTCTTTTCATTCTTTCTCCCCTAATACTTCTTTTAACTGGATCAATGGATGGAAAGTTTAATTTTATGATAGATGGAGCTTCAAAATGGGATCCCGTGTTTGTGCTGCCTTTTGTGTTCTTTCCTCAGGCTGTTGGAGGTTGGAACAGTCAGACTCATGGGTTAGGGCAGAGTATTATGCAGTCAGGTTGTAGATAGAAATGTGCAGAGGAACTGGAAACATGCTGCAAAAGAAGTTAATATAATCGAGAAAATGACAATTATCAGAGTAGGAATGCAATGAGGAACCATTAGCAGGTGAAACTCCTGTTAGATCAACTTTGCCTTTGAGTTTCTGATATACAAAAAGATCATGTTGCCAGTTACAAGAGCAAATGTTTACAGTTCTTTAGACTTCCTGATTAGAGTATAGATTAAAAATACATTCATGTAGTATTAACTTGGTAATTCCTCACTCTGATGGTCTCTTTTAGGGCAGAAGTTATTTTGCAACTCAGAGTCTGTGTTGTTGCTGAATAAATAATTTTTTTCCCCTGCATGTCACGTAGCACATGCCTAAGCATGGCATAATCCATGGTTTGGCTCAGGGTGGGTGGGTCTGGTGACACACCCCTTGCAAATTAGCAGTGGCTGTGTTATAAAAAGTAACATTACCTTGCATTCCACCCGTGCTGTGTCAGGCTGTGAGAATGCTACAGATAAACAAAACTAAGGATCTTGCACGTCCCTTTGCCTTTGTGACATCAAGAATTAAATTCCATCTCAAACCCAGATATTCTTGCAAAACAGATAATTCAGAAGTATTATGAAAGTTTCAGATCCAGAGAACATTGAATTTCTGATGTAAGTGTCTAGAGGCTGTTCCTCAAATGAGTTTTGACTTCCAGCTCTCTTCTAAGTTACTGAAGTGCTACTCAATGGTGCTATTTTCATGACTCATAAAGGTGAGTAAGAGCTGCTGCCTTTAGCAGCATATTAGTAGTTCATTCTATGATGCTCTGTTCAATAATAGCTCTGCCCAATGCATCCATGAAAATAAAATATTGAAAGAATAGCCATTACTAGCTGAGGATTCCTCCTCTTAACCATCCTTCATATGAGTTACAAACTTTCACCGTCTTCTGTTTTCATAAAAGGAATTGGCAAGGCTGGTACTGAGAATTCCTCAGTCATAGTTTGGAGGTTCTTCTCTAGGATGGGTGACCCAAAACTAAGTGAACTACATCAGGCTGACTTGGAAATTGGAATTTTCCTTTTGACAGGTAAAATTCGGTCACAGGTCCTCCTTCTGTCAAGTGCAGTGTTAATGCTCCAGAACGTCTCCCTGCTCTCTCTGTGAGAGACTTACTGTTCTGCTCAGTGTTACAAGGGCATATTTACAGTGGATCTCAGACAGTTCTCTGGTTTTGCATGGAAGACTTGCAAGTGTTGTGATGTAAACATTTAATTGCCTTGCTCTTGAGCTACAGCATCCTTACATTGATCAGCTGAGCAGATTAGTATCTTCCTCCTAAACCTGACGTTCCCAATATTGGGTTGTTGAAATTTCCAAACAGTTAGTTAAAAGCTATTGCTGGAATGTCACCCAGTAGCTGAAAACAAATTTAAACCCTCTAAGAAGGACTGGTAGACAGGCCTGCTGATTTCAGTAAGCTTTATAAATATGCCAGCAAGCACGCAGTGTGTGACTGTTGTGCAATAATGAGATCTGGGCACAGTTTGTCTCCAAAATATAGTGCTTTGGGGAAAAAAGTAAAGGCATCTCTGTCAACTATTCATTAATTTTCACAAAGGTCCAGCTGGGAAGTACGTATGGGCACAGTGAGATAGAGTGAGGAAAAGCAGGCACTAGCACCCTCCATCTGTTGGTGTGGTAGCCTGAACATGGAAAACCTTGGTCACAGTATATAAACCCTCTTGTGATGTTGTTCTTTGATGGAGAAGAAATCCTTAAGTACAATCTGCACCTCTGCTGTTGGGCATTCCAGCTGTCCTGATCACAATATTCTGTTCTAAAGGGATTCATGGAAAGCTTGTCTGGCATCTCTGCTGAGTCTACTAAATGCCAAAGAAGAGAATCTGATTTGAAATATCTTTATTCACACTATCTTATGCATAATGATGTGGAATAAAAAAATCTAAGTGTTTTAACATACTGAGTAACTGCCACTGGTGATGAATTGTGTTTACAAGCTACCATTCAACATGATGTGCATAAGTACCTTCCTTGGCTGGCAGTAATCACATTCCTCTGTGGGACTAATCCAGGGCTGTAGTTTCTTGTGGAATTGAGACTGCAGTTGTTTAGCCATTTCATCTGGAAAACTTAGGTAAAATGGAAACTTTCTTCCCAAGTGGTGTTTTCTGGAAAAACACCAAGTTGCAGTATATGTATCATCTGTCAACTATTTGACTTAGTAGAAATCGATGATAAGTTCATATCCTCAACAGGAACAAATAAATCAATTAGTAGCCAAAAAAAGGGCAAAGTCAATACAAAGCATGAAACAGTGTCAGCCTAATTAAAATATCCTGTGCACCTCAAAATTACTTAGTATCTAAAACGAGTGAATAGCAGTTCCCAGTCTTCCATAGGAAGAAAAAAAATAAGAAATCAGACTTCGCTAATTTGCAATACAAGTTTAAAAGGAGCATCCTGTTTGATTAGGAAACTGAGGACACATAACTATGGTGAACATCAGAGGTTGCCTCTCCTAAACTGTTCATCCCAAATGCTGCTGACTTTGGTGGAGCTTTGAGGCTGTTTCCACATGTGTGAAGTGTTCTTGAACAATTTTTCTGACATGTCAGGCCTGAGCAAGTTTTCCATTAATTTTGGTCAGTCTTCATTTCCAGCTTGCTGTTTCTCTTCGTTCACAGCACACATATTTAAGTGTGCTTTTACAACAAAAACTTGTTATTTTTATCTTGGCTTCCCTAAATATGTCCTACAATTTCTCTGGGCAGTGATACAGTGTATGGAGCTGACACTTCCTCACACCTCTTCATTCTACTTGTGAGAAGGAAACCTTTGGATTCTATTTCTCTTCTAACCCTTTATTTAGACTTGTTCATGTTAATCTGTCTGGATATTTTGTGAGAGAAGAAATATAGGGTAGGAAAAAGGAAGCAAGCAAGCAGTCATGCAGTGATTATCATTAGTATCCACAGTATTGTTATGATGGTAACAAAGAAATGAAAAAAATGGCATAAATGTACCCATGCTATAGGATATTATTATGTATTCTTTCTGTGTTCATTGTTTTTACATCTTGTGCCTGCTGAGGTAAACAGTAATACTAAAAATAGTCTGCATCAGCTTAGCTGGTCTACCTGGTTTTGTTTTGATTTGTTTTTCCTGAACTACAGTAATAATGACAGTGTTGGGAAAAGGCTAATGTAGGAGTTATACCAGTGAATAAGTGACTTTTATCAGCGTGGTAATTCTTATTTTGATACAGCATCTTTTACACTCTTTGGTTTGCAGGGAGATAAGCAAATTGCTACAATTCTCAGAATGGACAAGAACTCCATTTGGCAAGTTCTAACATGTGTGAGTTTCCCAAAATGTAAAGATGGGAGCTGTTACCAAAATAAAATTTACTAAGTCTCAAGAAAGAAACTGAAAGCAAGTGAGATGCAAGATTATAGACCTGCCATAGTTTAAAATGGGTGGGTTTTTTTTAAAGTTCCTTTTAGGTTCTGCTGTAAGAAAGATTCACTAAGAGAGGAAACAATTAGATGCTACTTCATTAAAATGTCTGACTGGGCAGATTTCTGCATTCTGTTGTAACATGAGATTTGGAAATCTGATCTAAATAGCACTAATGATGCTTCTTTAAAGATTTCATTGTGAAGAGAGGTTTTGTGGAAAAGTTGTTCTGCCAGACCAAGCACAGACCGATGGTTGAGGGGAGTCAGATGGAAGTGAAAAATGCAATTTTAAATCTTTACGCCAAATCAGGGATCCCTGATAGTCAGAGATGACACAGCTGACTGTCCTGGTCAGAGTGCACCTCAGTCTTTATTCACCAAATTTCTGTCCTAGTTCATTGAATACTGACTTCAGGTTGATAGTCCCATAATTTATAATGCACTGTTGTTATTACCAAGCAATATGGATTGAAGTAGATATTTGATACTAGAATATTGGTGTTATATCATCCTGGTGTATCTTGCTGTAATATCTGTAGTGAATTAACTGCTTTTCTGATTAAACAGAAAACTGAATTTGATTTTAGGAGTTAAGACCCACTGAATTACCATGTGATCCAAAGTCACTTAAGTTGATCTGAATTATTTGGGGTTTTGGTGGTGCCAAGGTATTCAGCTGTGGGGGTTTTGTTTGTTTTAGTGTTCTGTTTTTAAGATTGCAAACAACCATATCCAGCGACTGAAACTGCTTGGATTGAACCAGAAATTACTATTATTCTTCTAGTCTTCAAATATTTGTTGATAAATGCCAGCAAAGGAGACACTTTAAGGCACTGTAGAAATGAAAATGCAATTAAACATAGTAGAAAACACGTAAGTAAAAAGAAATGTCTCCCCTTTGGTATTGCAGACTAAGTGTTGCTCTGTGAGTCCTCTCCTCTCCCATTCAAGTCGTGCCTTCTTGGGGCAGCTTCCAGCCCAGTAAATGTAGCACCCCACAGCCTTTTCAGCCATCTGGGAAATGGGTAAATGCACTCTTCCAGAAAGTGGCAGCACTGATCTTTGATAAAGTTGAATGCAGAGCTGTAACATGTGTGTTGTCTTTTAAACTTTAGATTGTTGAGTAGGTTTTTGAAAATCACTGAGGTATTCTCTCTTTTTGGGATTCATTGAAATGTGTTTATCACTGGTTTTTGGGAGCCCTATTATCCTGGTTAGTATATTTACAGGTATTCCCATTCACTTCCTTCAGGGATTCCAAGTGTGTCAATATAACTATTTACGTGCCGAATGGCACAGAAAGTTTCAGAGGGTAAGACTTTCCTGTCAAGAGCAAAGCTATGTTGTTTACTTATAGAAATTAGGCTATTGACAGTGTTAATGGTGTTTAAAGTAGACATTTAGAGATGCCACTGTTTGTGTATAAATGTTTTATAATTAATTGGAAGTACTCTTGAGGAAAGCTAAGCTGATGGGATCATAACCATAAGGCTGGTGTGTTGTACTGATTGGTGCATTGTGTGTCTAATTGTTTGTTGATCTGGCATGGCTCACAGATGCATTTAATGATTCCCACTTGGGTTGCCTTGGTTTGCATTGATCTTCCCAGACACATGGGAGGATGAGACGTGAAGGATGTGGTTTAATTAGGCTACAGCTTTATTAATGGAGCTCATCTGGGAGCTCTTCAGCAATAACTTACAAAGTACAGGTCATGATATCTTGAGTTACTGCCAGCTTGTAGAAGTCAGCATTTGCCTCCCCAGGCTTTTGCTGAGCACCCACTGCGTGGCCATCATGTGAGGATTAAAGTGCTTGAGGTTTCTGAGCTTGGTAGTAAGTGTTAGACCATGACCTTATCTCTCAATTTGTAGCTCTTTCTCAATGTGGACCCAGGTCTCTCTTGGTAAGTGATCTGCACTGTGTAGCTGCTGGAAGGGCATCAGGTGTTGATCAGCTTATTTGTCCTGCCCATGGTTTCTGGATTGCTAATTGTTAATAGCTTTTACAAAATATATACCTTGAGTGGAGAGAATACCCTTCTTGCTGCAAAAGAGCTCAAATCGGATATGATGATGGTTAGTAGTCCCTGATTTTCGTGGTTGTTTTTCCTGTCCATAATTGACACATCTTCTGGTTTTGTAACCCTGTAAAGATCTAAAATAACTCCACTGTAGTACTTCAGATCAGTTTATAATTACTATTGCAGAAAGGGCCTGTACCTGTCACAAGTATTTGTGCCATATGTACAAGATATTGTACAGTATTTCCACTCACCTCTCCAAATAATCCCTGCTTCTGGCTCCTTCTCACTACTGGAAGTTTTGCAAAGGCCAGAACTGGCCACAGTGCAATCCTCCTGTGTCATTGTTCTGTTCTGAACTGCAGTGAAATGGAATTACACCCGTGGGCTTTCTGTACCCAGCCATGTTCAGCACTGATGCCAGTTGTGAGGAGTTCCTGTGGTCCAGGGGAAAAGGAAGCAACACCAGGCATGTGCAGACAGTGAGTTCTTAGTTTCTCTGTTGGAGATTCCTATGGAATAATGGTGTGGTCCTGTCCATTCCATCTGGATTTCTTGGTTTTACCAGCAAAACTCGGAATGTTTCGGTGTAGTTGTATTTTTTTTTTCCCCCCTTTATTTTTTTCCCTTTGAGGAACATTAAAGAAGTTAAGATGGTTTCTGGTTGCCCTCTTTTCCTGTAGCATCACCTGCTGTGCTCAGTATGGACATAGAGGGGTCAGCCTTTTGCTGCTCCCTCCCTGTTGGGAGCAGATGTATTACAAACCATCCTATAAATCTCTCCATGCAGGTTTTATTTGGCTTGATGGATATGACCCCTCCTGTAGCATTACCAGTGACAAACTAATTCAGCACCAGGAAGTATGACTGTTCTGATCATGAGGGAATGGCTTAAGCTGAAGGTTATAAGGTCTGTACAGCCCTGCAGGATGCAGAAGAGGCAGTGATTGCTGAGCACTGCTGCCTGCTTCCCTGCCCTCGTGCCCTGCAGCCGTTCTTGTCATGCCAGCACAGGGAATAATTAAATCCTACTCAGTTTTTCCTGTTAATCCAGATATAGCCTAAAGCCCTGGCTTTGAGGCAGGAGGAGTGTGGTTTAGGATCTGTTTTTAATATGTACTATGGTATTCTATTTTTCTGGATGCAGAGCAGTTTGCATGGGTTTGATTTCTATTTTCTATTTTAAATTATTACATACTTATACTAAGCCTAGAAATTCCTTATTGTTCCATTTCTTCTTAGAAGGACTGCTGGTGACTTCTTAAATTATTTGTAGTGAACTGTAGAGTATAATCTTATATAGCTGGAAAAATACTGTTTTAAATATATTTCCTGTTTCAGTTCAGAGGCAGGTCTTGTGTGAGAATGGTCAGAAATTTGGATGAAAAGCATATGATGTCTGGGTGTGTCTATAAAGCATAAGAAAGATTGTACAAATAAATGTTTACTTCTTCATAAGCACAGAACTTTTTCTATTAGTTATTTTATTTATACAATGCCAAAAGCAACACAGTAGACTGTTTATAGCATTTAGGTGCTGTTATTGCACAAATGCTTAAGAAAACAAATTGGATTACCTAATTGTGGAGGGAGTTTAAAACCAGAATCTTGGTTCTTCTGCTTCGCTTCCAAATTCTGTTGTCTCTGTAGCATTGGCTTGCTAGAAGAATAATTTGCATGTTAACTTGTTTAGTACAGTGATGCTGCTTGTTGTAGTATGTATGATTAATTAGAAATCTGGAATTATATGCAGCTCATGCCTTGTTTGCTCTCATCTGGCCTGTGCTTGCATAAACTGTTAGGAAATGCTGCACAAGCACAATTCCTTTGGAATTGGGTTAAATTGTAAATAATTTAGTCTTTTAGCCTCTTTGAGATAAAGATCTTCAGCTGTGAGTTTGCTGGCTGACAAGTCTCCCATTGGAAAGAGGGGTGAGTTCCTTTTCTGTGAGTAATTTAAAATATAGATAAATTAATGCTATGGAAAAAATAATCAAAGTAATTCTGCACTTGTTTTACTTCAGCATTTTTCTTTGCTTCTAGTCTTAAAATATTTTACTTTGTAATAACTTAAGTAGTAATTATGGCATGTATATGTTTGCACTGCATCTGAATATTTCTGCAATAGTAATTATTTTTCTAGAGAGCATCAATATTATTACCAGTTACAAGGCAACAGTGAGACATGGTCTCTCACAAACAATTTTTTTGCTCTTCTACACTTTTCCCATTTAATGATGTAATAGCTTGGGGAACAGCTTAGTGCACTAAGCAACAGTATATTTTGCCTTTGGACCTCTGTTGCTCTGTGCTACAAGTGTAGACAGAGTCATTGTGAGCTAAAGCAGCCGAGTCCTGATGTGTTTGAATCTATTTTGCCTTGCTCTGGAAAACTCTCTTTATTTTTGCTGTACGTGTAACAGTGTCCTAAGTAACTATTGCAGTCTGTCAAGGATTTCCTTAATCAGGCTTCTAATTCATTAGCTATAAAAGGCAAATAACTTTTTAATTATGAGAATTTCATGTCATAGGAAGCAATTCTGCCTTTCACAGAAAGGGGAATGCAGGGCTGGAGAGAAGTAGAGCCAGACTCTGCTCAGAGATGTGCAGTAAAAGTACAAGAGACAAAGAACAAAGATATTCAGCAAGGGCAGTTTCAATGAGATATCAGTAAAAAGTTCTTCACACTGAGCTTGGTCAAACACAGAGACAGTGGCCCTGGAGGATGTGCAGCTCCTGCATTCTTGGGGGACTGGGCAAGGCCCTTATCTGTTCCCAGTTTCAAAGCCTGCCCTCCTTCAAGTGATCTCTTGTGTTCCCTTTCTGCTGAAATGATTTTAATATTCTTAGTTAAGCCAGAAGAGGCCAACTCGCCTCTATCATGTTATGGGACAAATGACAGACAGAGAGAACCTACGTGCAGCATGTGGAGCTGGAATCAGCCCCATCTGTGCTGGGGACAGTGTTCTCTCTTGCCTCAGTGCTGCTGTGCCAGACCTCAGGGGAGAAGGATTGGATGACAAGTGGTGTATTTGGAAACCCAGATTGTCTCCCCTTAACCACTGTGTGGTACTGCTAGTGCATAATCCTAATGTCCAAATTCGACCAGTGTCCCCTCTCCTTCTGGACTGATGTCTCAGAACTGTGAACAGACCTTCCAGCTAATCTTTTATTCAATAATCTAGAGGACATTGTAAGATACAAATAAGATGATTATCATGATTAACATTTATTGTACCACACTGAAGGCATGAAGGGGGAAAAAAATGTAGAATTTTTCTTTTGAGATGGCTTTGTGGTTTGTTTGTTTGAGTTTTTTGAATTGAAATGGAAATTTTGTTGTCAGAGAGCCTGAAGCATATGAATTCTCAAGTCTTATTCCTAGTAGGAAGATTCACATAGTGAGGAATATTTTTGAACAGTGGGATTTTTCAAAAGTACCTGAGGAAAAATTTTAGAATATTAACCTTGTAGATCTCTCAAAAACACCCTTTAAAACCACACTAAAAATATCCTTTGTGAATCTGCATCAAATTCCTAGCAAGTCTATGCTTTTATTGATCACCTTTTAATGCAAAAATGATCTTTAGACTAGCAAACATAAATGAATGAAAATATACTGTACTCAGTAATCTGTAAGCACTATGAAGTATTTAACATGTGTATGAATGTTTCTAGTAAAATGATGAGTTCTTATTGGTCACCTTGATGTTGAAAGAGACATTCGTGCATCATAAATATTGAAAATATTTGTATACTGCAAACATGAATGCAGATCTTTGCAATTGGATATGTAGTTATAGAAATTTACTCTTATTAGGACCCTACCAGAAAGCAGTGGGGCTCAGTGCAGGCACATAAATGTGCATGAAGCAGATGAAAGAATCCAGACCCAGATTTTCAGCAGTCTGGAGACCAGGGACAAAAGTCTCATCATTACCTTAAATCTAAAGCAGTAACAAAAATAGAACAAATTGGTTCAGGAGATGGAGAGAGATGTATGTCTGGCTAAGGGATGGAGTGGAGGGAATTACAGAGAGACCCAGGAGAACATACTTAAAACAAGCTTGGGAAAGTGGAACAGACATTATTTGGTCTCCAGCTGTACACACTACATGACTGAGCAATTAACTATCATTCACTGACTTCTGCAGATTTGAAGAAAAGCAGGTTATATTTTTATCTAAAAAGGGGTAAGAGTTGACAATAGCAGCAGACTGGCTGTGTGTGTAAGCATATTCTAGGGAAATCCATTTTTCAGAAAATGGAAGCAATTGTCTTAACTTAGCATAGTGGAGCTGTTAGCATACCTAGATATCTTCTGCTCACAAACTAATCCAAAATGTAGGCTTAATTAAAAAGGATATGACCAGTCTAGCAGCAATATTTTGGTCATAGTTTAGCAAAATATTCTCTGATAAATTAGTCTTGGCTTGTCTATGCTGAAAAGCTAGGCTTCATCTTTACCTATAAAATCATTGCCTTGTTTAGAATCTCAGCTTCTTTAAAGCCTCCGATGCTGTTAATGAGGCTTAAACCCAAATTTAGCTCTGTACTGGAAGTCAAACTTTGATCTTAAAGATGCAAGTGATAAAATCCGGGGATTTATTCAAACCTAACCCTACTGAAAACTGTCAAGTCTATTCAGAGATGTGTGACCACAGTAACTCAACTGTGCAGCAGGATAGACCACACAAGAATATGAATACTAAATAAACCTAAGATGTTCCAGAGTTATAGTAATGTTTTACAGTTATAATTTGTACTTCTGTGTTATAGGGCTCAGAAAACCATACAGTTATATTAAACGATATGAGTTTTCTCCTTTGAAAGGATTTGTAGGAGGAAATTCTTCAATTATTAAAATCGGCTCAGAAGATTTAGTCCAAGATTTATTTAGTAATTAAATGTGGCAACTTGGATTCAAATTTCAAATCTCATCTGCAGGGAGTTTTCATAACATGCAATAAAAAGTTCTTGAAGATTTGTAGCTAAAGGCATTATTTTTGCCCTCCATATAATACTTCACTAAAGTCCTCCCCACCATTCAGCGTGCTTTTGTTTATAGTATGGTCTCTGAATGGTGGGTATTTATTCTGGTGCAGTTTTCTTGTACACATATAGTGAGAATATAGAAAAAGACCTAGAACCTGTTTGCATTTGCCCTTCCTCAGGAGAGAGATTACACTCATCCTGTGTGTCACTGTCATACTACCCATCTGTTTATGCTGCAAATAATTTCTAATGTCTGGTTCTACTGAGTCCAGTTCAAATACTTCTTCCTCAGGGCCAATGAAAAGCTGTAATCAGACCTCAAAATGTGTCCTCAGCTTCTGTCTTGAAGTTTATGGGAGACTGGTGGTGAATGGAAAACCAAACACAACCCTCCTGCCTACCCCAAAACAAACATGTATAAAATCCTACTGGAATTAGAAACACTCGGAGCCCAGGCACATGAGCAGGGAAATGTTTCACAGAGCAGCAGCCAGTTCCAGCTCTATTCTGCTCTCAGGAGGAAACAGGGCAGGAAACTGGGGGCTCTGACCAGCATTTAACCAAGAATCTAATGAGTCTGGGTTTGGGGAAAGGGTGGATAAGGTTAGGAAGGGATCTTTCCATTTGTGCAGGTTATGATGGTTGGATATTTTTGCTTGTGATGTATGAAACCCTATGGAAGGATGGAAGTTAGCGTGTCTAAGTTAAATAGTGTGGGTCGTCTAGTCAGGCAGTTGTTCTCAAAGGGCTTGAAGGGAAACACTCCCATTTGTGTTTCCAAGGTCTTGGTTATTACCAGAAGTCTCCCAAGGGACTGTTTGAGGACTTTTTGTAGCTCAGCCCAGGCAAGGGAGAGGGGCAGGGCAGCAGTTCATCTGTTGGTGCAAGCTCTTGAGGCTGCATCTCCTCTTAAGATCTATGGTAATAATGCACCAACTTTGTAAAAAACATAAAATCCAAAAGCTCTTGTATTTTGAAGGCTTTTGAAGACTTGTCCAGCCCAAAGACTGGGTTTCTTTCTACTCTAGATGTGTTTTTCCTTGAATGATAAAACTGTTGAAACCTTTTCAAAGTATTGAATCAGCACCTGGACCAAGAGAGAAGTGGTAACTACTGCAGGTGCTCTTCCTACAGGTTGAAGTTCTGTGCTGGTCCTGCCAGCAGTGATTCCAGCTGGGTGTGCAAACAGTTGACACTTAAATTTCTGTGCCTATTTTCGGCTTTTGAAAGAGATTAATTGTGTGTGGGAAGAGGTGATACTACTTGCTATAAAACCTAATATCTTTGCAGAGCTGTCATAGACCTCACAGGAGATAATTTATTGAGAAGAATGAAATATAAAACATCTCTAAGGGAATAAGTAATGTTTTTGTTGTCAAATTAGTTTTATTCGTTTAATATTCAATATTTACAACAATGATTTAAAATAGCTGAACTGATTTGGGACCCTGAGATTTGAATCTTTTTAAATGTTCATCTGTCAGACTATTGTATTATCCTGAGACTTATTTCCAAAGCAATGTGCTGGAATACATTTTTTGCAGTGACTAGATGTGTGCTCTATATATTAATTCTAACAGCACACCAGTCTAAACTTAGACACTGCACTTACCTCCTTTGCAAATGCAGTTTTGAGAACTGAACATTTTCTGTTGTATCCTTTCTTCCTTGGAATGCAATAGATACCGAGTCACTTGGAGTTCAGAGTGCTACCAGCAGACATATCTATAGAACTTGATGGCAAATTAAGCATCTTTAATTTCGACCTACCTCAAAGTTTGTGCGTAAATATAGAATAAAGAGGAGGCAAATGATGCCGTTTAATGTTAGTCACTTTTGTGGTTACCTGAGCTGCCAAAGAGCAAGAAAACAACTTCTGAGGAACAGAAATCCCTGGGGCAGTAATGAGATTAAAACCTGTGCTTGATCAGCTGTGTGGTGCTGTGACCTGCGTGCAGGTTAGTTGCTGCTCTGTGCAGTGGTTTCCCAGCACCTGGTGATTGCAGCAGCGATGGCTGCTCTGTCCTGGGTGTTTTGCTTCAGTGCTTTTGTTTATTGCAGCTCAAAGGAATCTTACACAGATTCTTCTGCCTTTGCACACTGTGACAGGAATTTGGCTTCTGAAATTGTTGTGACATGCTAATGAAGCAGAGGACAGTACAAGTAGGTTGGAATACACAGAATGCATAATGTGGAGGAGAGAAAGTGGATCCAGTGTAATTTTAGAGTCTCTGTGCAGACAAGGTGTATTTCTAAAGGATTCTGTCGTGCAGAAAAGATGATACAGGTTGAAGCTGGTTTTAAGTACTCGGTACATATTCTTTTCTAATGTTGCTCTAAGCACAGTGGAGAGCACTGCCATACTCAACCTCAAACATCCCAGAGAAACCATTTTACAGCACCTGCCTGGCAGCTTGGACAGGGATTGTAACACAGAAATAAAAACACTTTATATTACACCCTGTGAATTCTAGGCCTTAATCCTGAGTTAGGGTGAAACAACTTCTTGAAAATTCTTAAACATAGAGGAAATTATAAGGTTAGGTGCCATTTCATGCTAATTTTACAAGACTTTAGTTTTATTGACTTAATATTAGTTGGGGATATCTAGTGTTTCTGTGCCCAGAATGTCATGCTGTTTCATTCAAGCTGGAGTTGAGAAACCCCGTAGTTTTTGTATGTTAGTCCTTCAGTTTCCCCAGTGATTTCCTTGTGTTCCATTAGAAATTCTGGTTGTCTGACAGTTTATCTCAGGATGAGAAAGATAAAAAAGATCTGAACACTTGTCTCTCTTGGTGCTGTCTGTGCTTGTTCAGCTTGTTTCTTGAGAAACTTGAGGGCTCATTTGTATGCGATGAATTTGGAGGAAATTGAAGTTCTGGAATAATAGAAACTGGTGGAAACATGATGATCCAAAGTGTGCTGTTTGGAGACTGTGCAAGCACAATGTGACAGTACAAGAAATTTGGAGTCCAAACGGACACAATGCAGGGGACAGTCACAGAAATTATCACACATCTGGAAAAATAATTGACAAAGACACATTGTGAGTTAGTTACATCCCCTCACTTTGAAGCTTCATGAATTTTTAGAAATATGCCAAAGTGATTGCATAGAGAAGGGATAAATTTCTGTTCCCCTTCTTTAGACACGGGAGGTAATCACCAAAGAGCCCTTGTTCTGCTGGCTGGAGCTTTGGGTTCCTGTGGAAACCAAAAAAAAGATGCAAAACCTTTAATTGTATCTGAGGTTTCAATTTAAGATCATTACTTGGCCTCACTCTAAATAATACTGCAGTTGTACTGTATTAAAAAAAACCAAAAAAGGCCAGAACACACAACAATTCCTCAGTTCCGAACCCAGTCTGTTGTTTTCTTGGGTAATCTTGTTATTTTTAAGTACCCTGGAATGTGGAACTCTAAAATCTGAATAAAAACATTGCTGTGTTGGTACAACGTTCAAGTTTCTCCAATGTGTCTTTAACTTTTAAAGGCAACTTTCAAAGCCCCAGCCTACTTCTGATTTTGCACAACACAATTCACTTTATGGGACAGTTTAGTGTTTTGGTTTTTTTTTTTTAAATCAGTGTTTTGGTTTACTTCTTGCATAGTTCTCACTAAGGCAGTAAATTGATGTTAGTGCCTCATGTACTGAATGCAGGAAAGGGGTTAGAGGCTAGAAAGCCTGATCAATTAAAATGTGTGAGAATACTGTAACCTGTGAAAGACAGTAACAGCAAGAGAAGGTCATATTTACACCAGAAACTGTAGCACAGAGGTATTTTATTGTATACTGGCTTCTATTCTTGTCTGTCTGTGTTGTAAAATCATGTAAGAATTCATCAACTTACTTTCTGTCAGTTTGATTTGTTCCTTTTTGACCCCAGCCCTGTGGTTGGAATTGTAATACTTGAATTACAGCCTCAAAGACTACGGGCTCAACAATAGTAATTTTCTGAAGTGCTTCAGAAAAACGTTCCATATTGTTCATACAACTTATTTGTTGTAAACCTGTGTAGTTCAAAGCTATTGTTTTGTTTCCTCTGATTAAAGTTCAAGTAGTGGTGTGGGGTTTGTGGTGGTGGTGTTGGTTGCCCTTGAACATGGAAACAAACCCAATACTAGTGTATTCTTTTTTAAGTGTAGTTCTGTCTGTGATAAAATGCTTTGTGCAGTAGATTTTTAATCTATATTTATTCTAAATCAAGCATTTGAGAAAGCATTTGGCCAATTCTTCCTATTCTTTTACTAAGAGAAATAAGGCTAAAAATAAAATAAAAATGCCCAAGAAAAATAAAAACACTGGGGGGAAAAAGTCAGAAAGGTGCTTAATTATTGCAGCCCATTAACATCTTAGATTTTTTTTTAATTGAAGCTATGAAACATCATCTTAGCGTTACTGATGTGCTGGGTTTTTTTTTTTTTTGTTTGTTAGTTTTGTGGGGTTTTGGGGTGGTGGTGTTGTTGGGGGAGTTGGGCAGGAGGGAGGGGACAACTAAATCATTTTGTCCCAGCAATTTTGCCCCAAAGGTATTTCAGGCAGGCAAGACACAGTAATTGCTTAGATGTGAACTTATAGAGGAATGAAAAACCCCACACAAACACAAGCTTTCTGTAATAGGTAGTTTATATATGTATATTGATTAGTATGAAGATATTCATATGTATTCAGTAGTTATTTTGTTTACTATCTTTGTCAAGTGAATGGGATTTGCCTGTTCAATAATTCAGTAAACCAATGACTCAAGTTGATGGCAAATGTACAAGGTTTCATTAAACCGTTTATCATCAGGAGAGAAAAGAATAAGCATTCAGTGAATAAATAGCAAACAAATTCATGACAACATCCAGACAGCTGCTGTTGTGCTTCTGGTCTTCTCCAGATGTGAGAGAGGACTGTAAACAGCATTCTTCTCATTCATAATTATTCATGTAAGTACAAATTAGTTACAATAACTATCTGCTGTAAAACCTACCATAATTATTGCTAAAAACGGGACAAATGTTTCAGAAAGCAAAGCTCTGAACTGAAGCCAAAGGTAGCCCAAATTTCTTTTGTCAGATTTTGATCTTGCTTACATCAGTAAGAGCAAATCCAGCAAAGTTGATAGTTAGTAATTCCTGACTAATATCAGGAATTAGTTATGCAGGTGTAGCTGATAAATTATTACTTTTTTCTTGATTTTAAGCCAGTCATTGATATGCAAACAGTTGAGCTTTGCTTGAGAGTATTTAGAAAATTATTCTTAAGCAAAAAAATAAGAACATTCAAAGAACTCTCCAAGGAAGTGCCCAATTTCCTCAAGGTTTTGGAAACTGTAATTGAAAGTTTCCATTACCTACTGGCAACTGTTGTGACTTTTTCCATGAATATTGGCAACTGGCTGTATTAGTTTTTATTTCTAAATCTTTAGAACTTTGCTTTTTATAGCATTGTGTGGACCTTCTCTTCACAGAGCCTTTAACAGCAGTGCCACGATGGTTCTTGTTATGGGCCAGATTCCAGAGTGTCCTTTATGTCTCTTTCACAGAAAGATGAGGAGATCCCAAGACAAATCAACCTGTGAATGGTTTAATTAAAAAGTCAAGCAAACAAACAAACCTCCCACAAACACTTCATTATACCCTGTCCTGCTGAACTTCCCTTGCTGATGCTGTCCATTAAATTCTCTGCTTCTCTCAGTGTTAACTTACAGCTCTGGAAAACTTATTATGCAAGAATAACACACACTCTTTCAGCTACTTACAAGTAACATGATTTTTTGAGACTTCTGTCTTACCAAGATACAACAACCTGGGATAAAGTCAGAATTTTCTTGTTTTGAATTTTGTTTCTTGATTACATGTTTTCAATTTACATGAATACACACCTATAAATTTAGATGCAAAGTACCTGACATTCCAAAGACCACAAAAATCTCTGGGAATACTCTCAAATTGCAAATATTCAGTGTGATAAAAAGAATGAGTTGGTAAGTCTGACACTTTTATGTTCATGGCCAGAAGGGAAGATGACTTTGGATGGCACTGACTAGACTGGGTGGTGATGGGTTTGATTCTTGAAGGTTGAGTGTCAAAATGTCTGAATGAGAGCCAAGACTGCACATCTCTATGAACACAAGGATGCAAAGTATTGGTGTGGAAATAGGAAAGCTAATCTTATAAAAGACTTGGCTAAAACCCATTTCTGCATCACGTAGAGAGCCCAGGCTGAAATGCACTGTGCAGCACTCTTCCTGTCTGCCAGCTCATTTTGTACTTATTCTCTAAGACTTGATCTCTTTCAATTATTGTTACAGATGCAAGGTTAGGTTCTTATTTTGTTTATTTGTTTTATTCTTTTGGGTTCTTCAATAGCAGAGACCCATTTCAGAATTAAAGGTGTAGGATTGGTGCTTAGGGTATTTGAGTTTTTGTTTTTTCATGCTTTCCAATTTTAATTTTTTCTCTTTTAGTGCCTTACAGGCATCCTTAAAAACCCTACTGAAGTTTCTATGAGTAACTGGATTATTGAAGATAATTTCTTGTGAGGTTTAATTGCTGCAGAATCTTGGGCAGATTTCCTGATTAAACTCTCATCATGTTTTATATTTGAACTTCCTGTATCAGATGTCTGCTTTGTCAGGTCTGCGTAGGCTGATTTGAGCTTGTCTGGCAACAGGCAAATTAACAGAGAAATGCAGCTTAAAACAGAAATCTGGAGCACATTGCACCTACAAACTTGAGTTCAGCTGAGGGCTGAATTGTTTCCTGACATGACTTCCCAGAAATCATGTCATACAAGGTTGGGAGAGGCCTGAAGTACTTATCCTGCCTCAAGTCAGGAGAAATAACCTAGTGTCATCTTTAACAGGTGATGTTAAAGCTGATGTCCTCTTAAAAACTTTTTACTTGAAACCTCTGTCCTGCAGTTTCCTTATGCAGAATGTAAGTCATCTTTGCACTGGGTTAGTTTTCCTCTTCCACAAGTGGTCTCAGAAAAGTCATCTTTGCTGGGTTAATCCTTTATGTATTTGAAGCATAATATTCATATCTCTGCTCCTCTCTTTTGCTTTTTCCTTGTGATTCATGTTTTCAGCCTGCTCATCTTATTGCTGTCTTCTGGATTTTTCTCTAGTTGATTCCTATCTTATTATGCTTTTCCCAGAAACTGAACTTTGAGCTATATGGCTGCTTCTTATGTTGAGAATCAACATTATGTTATGTACAGGTAGTGGATAAACAGTGACTATAGAACTAAATGTTTCTGACCCCTTTTCTGTTGTGAAAATTCTTATTGGGAGTGCAAAGGGATTAATTTGTTACTAATTTGAAATTCCTCAAGTTTCATTTTGTCATGTTGTTTTTGTGTGGTTGGTTGGGCTTCTGTTTGTTTGGAGGTTGGGGGGGATTTGTTTGTTTTTAATAATAAATTTGCCTGAGTATATATGTCAAATACTAAATAATGCAAAACCAAGAGGTAAAATATGATGTGCTTTTGGCTAATAAGGCAACCCTTTTGCAAATTAGTTATCTTTTAAACCACACTGTGAGATTTTATGATAAAACTTTCACAAAGAAACTCCAGGATGTGAAAGTCCAATTATTTTGGAGTTGTAACTAAAAATTGCTCAGAATAGCACTTTTGTTGCAATGCCAAAAACCTAATAGAGATACAAAATAAAACAGTGGAAAAACTTTTCAGATATTCACTCGCAGGTCTAATGAGCTCAGAACATAGTGTACAGGCAAAGCCAAGTTCTGTTTTCAGTGCAGGCTGCAGCTGGAATTTATGGGTGCATTATGCAGAACTTAGTGATAGAATTGTAGGAAATTATCTCCTTCCGTTAACATTGCATTTACTCGGTGCTGTTAAATTGGTGCCTTTCCTTTTGAGTAATGTTCAGTAAAAGTGTAGCTGCCTCTGCTTCCTCTTGGAGAGGTTCTGTGGGAAGAAACTAACTGTGAATTAGTTGGATTACACAGAAATATGTTGACTGATGTCATTCATGTGCACCGACACTTTGTGGAAGCCAAAAGTGCACAAACGTTCCTTGAAATGATACACAGCAAAGAGACAGTCTTTTGGCAGTGATACAGTGAGACATTAAAAGGAATTATTGTACTTGAGGTGTGGAAATTTATGGCATCCCTTTGTACAGGCAATCTAAATGTTAATTGGTAACTATAACAGTTTCCATTTTTAATATCTTCAGCCTTAGCATTAGCTATTTTGTCTTTCCTTGCTTTGCAGTTTTAGTTGCTCTGGTTTATGATGAAATATCTTAGATGTGAAGTTCCATAGTATCTTGGTCTCTTAAAACACAAAATTTGAAGCATAGCCAAACTATCCACTAAACCCAAACCCTCTGTGCAAACACAGAGGATAACATTACCCATCGTTTGTAATACCTGAAAATAGCCATTTGCCCAAAGCTCCCAGGGGTACTTGCTAATTTTAAGACCCAAACCAAATACCACAAGTCTGGAGCCTTTTGGATTTTTTTCCTTCACATCTTCTTCTTTTAATTGCTCTTTGTTTCCTTCGAATTGCCTCTTCAGGGCATTGTTGCAGCCCTGCAAGTCTGATACAGCCTCTGAGCCTCTTGTGTTGGAGAGGCAGTGACTGGCAGCAGTTAGAGCCACTCTGTGTGACATTACAGCCCCAGAGGCCTCAGGTGCTGCAGTGTTGTGCTTCAGGGGAAGACAGGAGAATAAAAGAACTGTGACAAAGAACAGGGCAAGGATGTTAATGACAGTGAGTCAGTTAGTGATAATGTTCTTGTTCAAAGGACCTCTTTTTTTTTTTTTTCTCTCCCCAATATCACATAAAAAATCGTGTCAGATTGTGTTTCTCAGGGAATAGGGTGTTGCACTTATTTGAGATATGAAATGAGAGCATCCTAAGCATTTTGGTAGCAAAAAGGAGAGACTCTCTGAGGTGGTGTTGTAGAAGTTAGACATAGTGGAGAGGTCAGCAATCTGGAAAGCTGCTTGTGTCAGAGGCTGGAATGTCAGGCACCTGGTGATGATCTTGGGAATCCAGAGAAGAATTCTGAATGTTTCACTGATAGAGAAAACTGAAACAGGTTGTGTCACTCCACACATTTGAACCCCACTCTGGTGAGTCGCTGTCTCTCAGGGATGTTCTCCCACAAGTGCTGCTGTGCACAGGCAGCAGTTGCTGTCCCCAGGACCAGGTGTGTGCTGTGCTCCAGTGTGGGTATGTCCATGTCTGGAAGTAATCTGATTTCACTGGCTCAGTTGTCAGCAGCTGGAGTGGATTCTAAAAGCTCTGGATTTCCAGACTCAAGCTGCTGCTGCCTGGTGCTAAAGCATAAGGAAGTGACTTATTGCCTGTCTAGCTCCCAGACAGCAGCACAGTGCCAAACTACTTTTCATAGAGGTTTTCCTTTGTGGAACCCCTCTATCTTTTCTGCTTTCTGTAAGAGGAGGAAGTTGATTCTGCCTGTGCATATCTCTTCAGATTTTCTTTTCCCTGTCTTTCACTGTCTTCTGTCAGCCTGTGTGCTGCCTGCTCCTCCCTGTCCTCCATAAACTGCTGCAAAATGGCTTAGGAAGGGCTAGAAATGGCAACAGGTAACTTGAAAAAGAACAGTGGAATATTAAAATTAATCAAATTTATGTATTTCTTATTAAAATAGCATGTCTGATAACAAATCCCATATGTCTTAGCATTGATTTATGTTTGCAATGTTCTAGAAGGATAATGTTGATTGATTTGAATATTTCGGACCAAGGAGAAGCAGCAGCAGGAAAATGTTATGGTGTGTTTACATTTCACAGCCTGTTTTCCTTTTCATTTGAAGTTACCTATCCTGGCATTTCTTTTCATTTTCAGAAAAAAGAAAAAGGCAGACCCGGGGACAATTTCTGTCCTTTTTTTAAAGTGTAAGTCATTGAGCATTGTGTGAACTGCCTCCTAGGGAAAGCCTCTCTTTAACAACTAACAAGACAGCAGGGTCAGTTTTGGTCTTCCAGCTCCCATCATGTTATTGCCTGGGTGCTGTCCCTGCTGAGAGGGGGAATGCAGTGAGAACTGAGCATTGGAGAGTCAATATGAGAAACTGGCTGTGCCTGCTGCAGGTTTCTGTTTGGACATACTGGAAAAGCCCCTCTTGCATGGGAGGTGCCCAGGGTTTTCAAAGAGGAGTGCTGTGCAGTGGATGCCATCTCCCAGGGAGAAGCCTGTTTCTTAGACATAGTAAAATTCAATCTATCTCGAGCAAAAAAACCACAGGAAAACTTCATCAGTATGCCAGCTCTCATCACTCCTGATTTTAAACAATGCACTGACAAGTTATAGGCACATCCTGAGATGTACTGAAATTAATTTTCTTTTCCTTCTCTATCAGTTTAAGTCCTGTGAGCTCTGTGTGAGCAAGGTGGACACAGTGTGAGGATAACTGTGCTTCCTTTTAGTGGCTATTTCAGTAACCACTTCTGTGTATATGTGATGTCTAAACAGACAGAGCAGGCAGGTGGCTGATTAGAATTAATTACTTGAGGACTCAGATCTGTCATGTTCAAGTTCCTGTCACTGAAACCAAAAGAAAGATAAACCAGAGCCTGAAGTGCTATTATTTGTGTCAAATTTCTTCCTGAATCTGGATTCAGAACAAAAACTATTACAGCTGTCTCTCTGCTTCCAAGGAGCCCTGCAAAATCTTGTTTGGTTTATCAGTTACAAGGATCCTTGAAACCTGTCATTAGCAATTTATTTTTATCTTTTTCTAGTTTACATTTTGTGAAAACCAGTCTGAGAGTTTCCAGAACTAAGTCATTGGAAGGCTTTCCTTGATTTGGAGCAGAGAGATGGTAAACCCAGAGTTGATAGGATGGTGAAGACTTTCTTGTAGGGCCATGGATGGTTCAGGTTTGAGTGCTGGATTTGGGGGATGGGTGAAGATAGAGGGGATTGGGAAGGGTGGGATTGGGAGGGGAAGGAGAAGGTCTCTGACTTCTGAAGTTTTATCCTAGATCTGGGAAATCAATGCACTTACAGGTCCTGACAAGTCAGCATTTTCTCAAGCTGTTTCTTTATAGTTCAGTTAATCCTCAGCATAGTATTTATACCATTTGTGTTTACATGGTTACTGTGTAAATTAGCATATTGCATAAGGTTGTGACTTCAGAAGGAGTATATGGACTCCAAATACATCTGAACAGGATGCTATTTTTTGTGTAAATGTTTGTGTTAATCAAACTTGAATAAAGAAAGGGGGACAAGGATGACTTGAGAATTTTTTTCCCTTTCTAAAAATGAAGATGTTTCACTTGGGGTTTTCTTCTGTTGTTTAAGCTATGAGCATGAGTGAATATAACCTGTATTCTCATTATATGCATAGACATAGTTTTGGGTTCCTTTCTACCTGCTTAAATCAAATTATCTTCTTTTCTCTTGTTATGCAAATAGGGATGGGAAAAGCATTTAGCCTGCAATATGCACTGTGTAAGCATCTTGACTTCAGTCCCAGAGCACTCTTTATAGATAAAACTTACAAAATTAGGAGTAGTATTACATGCTGGAGTGTTTCAAAGAGAGTCAAGCAATAATGCTTTAAATTGAATTAAGTCACTGATGTTTTGATATTAAGTAATTTTTGTATGACTGGTAACTTTGTTCAGTGCCCTGTCTTTTCTTCCTGCATAACGTTTTGCAAATAAAAGTGTAGAGATCTAATTATAGCAGTTATAATAAAATACCAGTCTCCATGCAATTTTTTCTCCTTACTTTACTCAGAAGCCACTCTTTGAAAAGTATCGAATCCCTAAGAAAGGCAAATCTTTCTTCAAGGGTTATGCTTTGAACTCTTAATTGTGGTGTTGGTTTTGAGGTTGGTAACACCTTGGAAAAAATTTAAGCAAAGAAAAATAAATTGTTTTTAAAGGAAATTACATTTTTTGCTAAATCAACTATTAGCAAATATATTTAGAAAATTATAGGTACAGTAGAAAATTATTTTAAGATATTTCTTTAAAATTGAATTTTTAGACATTCTTTTGAAAATATAATTTCACAATAACAAGAAAATGTGTCATCTTTTATTAAACACCCATGAACTCTTTGAGAAAGTGTTAACCAATACCTGCTCTTACCTTGTTCAGATTTGCATGGAAAACAAATATTGAATTTCATAAAGAAAAATATTGAACTTCATTAAAAAAAAAAAAGATTCAATAACTTATCGACACTTTGTGTGTTTGGTTGCTGCTTGAGGAGACTTAGAAACTTCTTGAAAAACTTGCTTTCTTCCAGTGTTAGAAGTTTTTGATCTGTAACTTAAATATGAGCATTATTTTATATCCGTTTATCAGTTTCCAAAAGTTTAATGCCAAGTTGTTCAAAATGAATCCCTGGAGAAATTTAGAGTTGTTAAGGAAAGTTTATGCAGAGCAATCCTGAGTTGTGTACAGTATGTGCAACTGGCTGCAGGTCTGTGTTTATACAATCTGTGAAGAATTTTCCTCTGGTTGTCTCAGTCCTTCCTTTGGATGGGTTTGTGACAATGTTCTTGTGACAATGTTCTCTCTCTCTTCTCTTTTGAAATGTCAGCCACTCTCCTCCCTTGGACTTGAGGACTGAATAAGATTTTTTTAGTTGGTCTCCAATGCTAATGAAGATTTCTTTTTTTACCAGGACATTTTAAGAAACCACAAGTGTTACTACCCCAAGGGCAAGATTTTTGTCTGGGGTATTTTTTTGTTTGCTTCTTTGGGATCTTTTTGGTTGTTTGTTGTTAATTTTGTTACGTAGATTTGTTTCTTAGGATGTGGACCTTTTAGCAGTTAGAGGAACTCAGCAAAGGCCTCTTAACTCCTTCTTATATGTGAAATATCTGCCCAGAACTTTGTATAGGAACAGGGCTGAAAAAACGGGTGGAAAAAGTATCCAAAAAGTTTTCTAGAGAAAGATATGAAGAAGTAGTTCAAAGTGAAACCATAATGCAGAGCTTGCTGCCTTTTTTTTCTCCTTTGGTGGGAAATGCAAGAGAAGCCAATTCTTCTCTATGTTGTCAATCTGTACAAAAATAGACTTTCAAGAAAGCATATGTGACCTGAATCACAAGTTGCAGTGTTTGTGTAGGCCTCTAAATTGAACAAGTAATCTTTGAACTGCCTTCTGATGTTCTGAGTGGAGTGGGTCAGAGAGGCAGACTTGGCATCTACGGGGAAATTTTTGTCTACTATGAAAAGGGCAAAACAGTGTCTGAAAGTACGTAGAAAACATGTAAGACACTGATTTCTTTTCAAACTGGAACAGAATCTGTCATTTTGGTTGGGAGCTTGCTTTATTTAAAAGAGTGGAGGAATGACAATTTATATTTTGAGCTTGAGCCTTGTGCAATTTCCAATAGCAAAGCTATCAGCCCCTTGAAAAGTGTGGTTACAACAGTAATACTGACAGACCTTAAACTACAGTGGCACTGCTGGGCTATGCAGCAATAACATTACAGCATGTTGGGCTGTCAGACTTAATGCCACTAAGCTGTACCTGGGCACTGAAGACAATGATGGCTGAATGTCCTGTTGGCAGTCACAGGTCTCCTCAGAGCAGAAGAATGTGATGCCCAAAGATAACTGCAGGCAGAGTGACGGAGACATCACTGAACTGCACTGCAGGACTTTGCTCTTCAGGGACCCAACAGCTTGTCAAAACAACAAACAAGAAATACAATACTGAGCAATAAAATAGCTGGGATACTTTGTGCCCTATTGCAGCTCAAAAAAAGCTGCAGGATTCAGGGATGCACTAGAGTGTTCTCAGCCTTGGGTTTCCTGGTCCCACAGAGAGAACTTTGAAGAGACCACAAGGCACCTGTGCTCTGCTGACCAAAACGTTGAGGCAGCTGTAGTTTGCTCCCACAAGTGACTGAATGCTGAGGTTTGCTGCACAAAGTCATCTTAAATATCTTGTGGGAAAACAAAACCCAGATGTTAAATCTTGCTCCTCTCTCGCTTGTCAGTTATCAGGTAACTTCAGTGCAAAGTGAGTGGGGACCTCTGTGTATCAGGTGCAGGGAGGCTGCCACACATTTAGTTGATGAAGACTGAGCAGTGTTTCAGCAGTGTATGATGAATTGCTTCACCATGTAAGCTGCAGGTAGAGGTGATCATTCCTGGGAATAGCAAGGTGATTCAAAAATTGCACCATAGAAAATTGTAAATGTTTATGACCTTGCTCTTGTGCAGCATTTACAAGAAGATCTTTAATAGTATCAGTGTTGAACAATGCTAATAATACTATTATTATTATATCTTTTTTTCTGCTTATTTTTTGAAAAAGTTCATTAATTTCTGCCTGCCTGCCTCCCTCCCTCCTTCTCCTCACCTACCCCCCCTCCCTCTTCTTCTTTCCATTCCTTCCTTCCCTTCTTTTTGTCCAACAGGATAAGCCATTGTTCAGGAAGTCCAGAAAAAACTGTATGTTCAGGAAAAAATATGCCATTCACAAATACAGCATTGCTTTCCTCTCCATTGCTAAAACACCTATATGCATATTCATTGAAAGGAAAATCATTAAAATAAAAAAGTGAAACAGGTTATATGTTCGTACAGGAGCCTTTTAAAGAAAGTCTGTTCCTACCTAAGTCACATACCTGACCTCTCTTGTGCTTCTAAATCCAGTAAGTACAAGTAGAAAGAGCAATACTTTTTGTCATACTTCTTTAAGCAACTAATGGCCTATGTGACCATCTTTGTAATGTGGGAGAAGCTGTCTTTACAAAGATAGCATTTCATTTATTTCATTGTAGCATTACATAAGAAAGGAATATATACTTGGTGTGTGGTTATTCATTACTCCCTGTTTTAAATGTGTATTCCATAACAGTACCCTTTGGAAATCCAACAGGCTTCAGCCTGGTTTTTTCCAACATTCTCCGTGTTCCTTGAGATGCTCTGAATCACTGTTGATATTCTTCTAATACTTGCATATAAACCATTATCCCAATCCCAATAGTAAGCTGTGCTCATCATATTCTTTTTAGAACTTATTCTTGCCCTAGGAAATGTAATTAACCAGAACAGATCAGGTAACTGACCCTGCTGCTGCTGTTCAGCTACAAGGAGGCTGATGTTTTACATTTTGCAGGATAGAGGTTGCATCTAGTGGCAGCCTTTGCATTTAGTCTGTTGCCCTTTATCAGTAATTCCTTGTTGGCATGAAGAAATATTTGTGCTTTAGGTTTAATAACACCATTAAAATAAGCTATATAGTGCCAAACTCGTATCTCGGTTTTATCTGCACCAGGCAATTCCTTTTTCTGCTACATATTAGGAAAACATTCTTAGTCAATTTATCACTAATATTAATTTTTAATGTTCTCAGTACTATGTGCTAGATAACGTTATGAACTGTTTCTGAAACCAAACTGGTTTGTAATCCAAGGAGTTACTTGCAGGGATGTGAGTCCCTGTTGCTTGAACATGGGCTCGTGATGTGGTTCTGCCTCCCAGCCCCTGCAATCCGTGCTGGACCCTGGAGGTTGTGTGGAGTGGTGTGATGTGCAATATCACAGCCCTGCTGGGCTGGAGTCAGTCTGATGTGGAGAAGAGGAGTGATGAACAGTTTGAAAGCTCAGAGGTGAGAAGTTAAGGAAAAGTAGGCAAAATACATTAAATGCAGGTCGTGGCAGAGTTGGATTCAGAAAGGAGGTCCAAATCTTGTATCACCTTTTTTGCATTGATGTGTTATTTATTCTATTTAATTTTGATGCAATGAAGTAACTAAGAGACTGTATGGAAGCCCATCTCTTTTCCAGAGATGGTAAAAAAAAAAAAGAGAATTAGCTATTGAGTATTTCTTCTACTGTATAGAGCCCTCTTAATTCCATTAACAATGCATAATTATGGAAGTGAAATGACACAGCCACAGTGAATCCTTGTTGTAGATAAAAATAGATCGAGAAAATAGTTCTTTTGATGTGTTCAAACAGAAGAACCTGCTCTCATAAGACTTCCTTCCAAATCTTAGAACCTGAGCTTTGCCACAGGTCTCAAGACTAGGAGGACCCAGCTTCCACAAGTTTGGCTTCTTCCTTTTAATAAACAAATCTGCATCAATAAGGACCCCCAAATGAGTGCTCAGAGATCCATGACTCTGCTAATGCATTGTGAAAATGAAATGGACTCATCTAAATAGAATACAGGTGTTCATCCAGAGTGCTGTCAAACTCAGTTATTGGGGGATAATGGGCTTCCCAATGTAAATGACAGTGGCACAAGGACCATCCTTTCCATTTTAAATTCAGGCAGCACATAAAGGCTCATGACTGCAGATCAACTAAGATGACTATCATGGTTGAGATTTTCCAGGGCCAAAGTCCACCAGTGCAATAACTGTCATGTCTGTTAATAAATCGAATACTTTGTAACCCTGAAAAATGGTTCAGTTCGTAGATGAAAATTTGAATTTGTATCAGGTGTAACCAGTATGAACCGTTTTTAATCCCCTGAGAAGGAAAACATGATTTAGTAGCCTGCATTCCTCACACTAGGAAGGATCTTTTACCTGAAGAGGAGATGCAGAGTCAGGTTTCATGTAAGGAAAAAGAAAGAATTTGTACACTGCATAAACATCTCATAACAAACCACACAGATGACAGCAGTAAAACAGGATCTATTATTCATGCTCCAGGCACAAACAACAGTGCAAGTATATTTCCAACACATACAGATGAAAGGATCCCTAATAACAAGCAAAAAACCCTAATGTTTGCCAGCAGTCCTTAATCAACGCCATGGATGTGATTGACCATTCCATAGGGAGTTAATTTCTCGATGTTTGACCATCTCTCCACTTTCTGGGCAAAAATCTTACAAGCAGCAAGATAAAGACCATTTTAAAGCCACTGGCATTTCAGACTGAGGGACCAAATAGGATACAATTCCGCCTCTCTCTTTCTTCTCTGTAAAAGATGAAGAATGTGAAATTTTTGAGACCTTGTGCACTTTTTATGTGCTTCTGTTCAAAATATACCAGTGCCTCCATCTCTGCAGGTGTCATTCTCCCCTCCTTTTGAGTTGGCTCTCAAATAATTTCAGTAATTTTGAATTACATCCTTCTATGCCTTTTTCCTCATATTTCCTCAGCTTCTACCTCAGGAACTGGAAATAGCAGAAAGATTGGTAAAAGGAGTTGAAAACTTTTCTTTTTGGTGCTTTCTGATTTTGACTCCATGAAAATTAATACAGTGTGTAAATTTATTGGTAGCTGTAAAACAAATCACTTGAGTTAAAAGCAACAAACATTGACCACCAAGAGATTATACTGTTTAGTAGATCCATGGTTCAGTACATCTAAGCAAAATTGCTGCTGCTATCCTGTGCATTGAAAAATGTTTTAATGATTACCTGTAGTGTAATTCAGAGTTGATTCTTTTCCCCTTTCTTTTTGCTTTTGTAGTTGAACAAGGCATCAAATACAAGAAAAAAATGGTCAACATAATGGCTTCAGAGAGGGACAAAATTGCTGTAATTGTTAACTACTTGTGTAAAAAAAAAAAAATCATGCTGATAAAGTAGACTTGAAGTTCCTTTCTTGCTGTCTTCCTGTGAGCTGTAGCTTTTCCACTCTTTTTTTAGGTTAGCCTAAAGTTGGGTGTGATTAAGAATGTTTTAAAGTTAATTGCATGGGATGCATGTGGTTCATAAATATACACTTACTCCTTCAAACAACAAAATCCCTGGGTTCATTTGCCATGTGCCTGCTGACTTATGTTTGAGGTGCTTTTCTCTCCATTGAGTTTCTTCCCTTTGCTGTGTTTGGTGACCTCAGCAGACTGTTAAAGTGCTGCTAAAATTTGCTTATCTCTGATTAGCTGAAGGAGATGATAGAGAAGTGATTCAAATGTAAATTTTACAAGGTAGAATTTGTTTCCATAAACTGAATTTTATTCTTTATATAAACTGTTTCATTCATATACTGCAGGGTAGGTAGTTATAAAATCTAGTTAAAAGTTGTTTTATTTAAACAGCTGAGACAGTATCTAAAGGTATAAAATTTGACAAAACGCTACAAACATATAATACAAATTTACAGATGTTGCAGTATAATTATAAAGCAAAATCTATGGAAAAATGAAGGGTTTAGAGTTTATAGAAATAAATATTTTATTATTATTATTGTGCAGCCTTGGAGGTATTTTAATATTCTTTTATCCTGGGATAAAAATGACTCCTTGATATGCCAGAAGCATGGAAAATTTTCACTTAGTTCTGTGTCAAATAACTGTGTGTGTCTCACTGGGGCTTTGCCAGCTTGGTGATGCTCTGTATCTGATAGTGGGAAGCATGGAAGTCTGAATTTATAGTCTGTTTTTTAAACTTGAAGTATTTTCTGTGCACTATATATCTCTTTATGGCACAGAATACCTTGGAGGAGTATCTGTGGCTCCACAGTTCGCTTTCTGATGTTTAATAACAGCAAACAATAAAATTTATTTAGTGATGATGAAACAGAGGAACAGAAATTCCTGAGGGGGCCGAGTTCTGATACATTTACTCAGCTGAAGTTGCAGGAAATAAGCAGGAATGAAATATGAGTAAAAATATTATGGCTAAACAAATGTAGAAATCGTTTCAATCTCTGACTTTCTTTGGGCTGTTAAGAGAGCTTCAAATCCCTAAAGATCTTAGATATCAGAGGAAAATGGATTAGCAAGGTGCAACTGTTACGAATAGTGGTTATGGAAAAAAACAGCACTATCTTCCAGTCATTTTTCTGAAACAAAATTTATATTTGGTCCTTGTGCTGTTGGAAAATTTTCCTAAGAAATGTGCAGAGTGCAGAGCTGTGCTGGGTATTCCCCCAGGCAGAGGTGCCCACTCAGGTTGCCCAGAGCAGCATTGCTGCTGGAGGCTGGGCACGGGCTCCTGGGCTTTACACAGCCCGGCTTAGTTAGGAAAGCGTGCATGGAATGCTTTCTCCTGGAGCATGTTTGATCATCACTTATTTTATGGGTGATGTTCACAGCTTAATAGGCTTTCTGTGTGTCTCCAATAACTCAGCTGGGTTCAGAAGTGTTTAGTGTGATGGTCAGGGAGTGAATTTGTGTGTGAAAATTGTCAGATGTAGACTGTAGAGTAATTGAATGGAAGTTATCCAGAAAGAACTGTGACAAGTAATAAGGCTTGTAATAAGTAATAAGGTTTGAGATCTTTGGACTGCAACAAACAGGGCATTTGAAAATATTTTGTAAAAAGTGAGGAAGATTGCAAAAACGTTAGTAACTCTGAGGTAGTGATAATGAGTGTTGGGTGACTTACATACTGTGGGACCACAGGCTGATGGGATAACATGGATTTAGTGGCTGGGACACTTAACCAGGATGTGTAACATCTGAACTGGTGCCTTTGCTTTATATTTCTTGGGTAGCAATTCCATTCCTGAACTTGTCATTGATTTTTGACAACAGCTTTTTCCTGAGCATGAGAAGTTGCTGTAATAAAGTTCTGGTTTTGCTAATAGCATTTTTAGTTGAGGAAAAAGTATTTAACTGCCTCAGCTCTGATATGAACACTTTTAGGGAAAAAAAAATTAACAAGCAAAAGTCTTTCAGCAATTAGTCCAAGTAGGAAACTGGAGATCTGAATAAGTTTCAAATTTCCAAAGAAGTTGTGATGTGAGGCTTTTGAGTATTTTACTGCTGGCTTTCTGTCCTATGTTAGCTGAGTAATTTGAGGTCTTTATTCTCTGCGGATTCTGATCAAAAATTTTCATAAAACTTGATTATAATCTTTCATGCAGATAAATATGAATGCATAGTTTTAGTTTAAAAGTAACATGAAAAAATCGGGTGTACACATTAAGAAAAGAAAACAGCATGTGCACACAGAAAGCCAGACCCCTTGAAATCTCTCTTATCCTATGCAATAAAAAACTCTTACATATTGCTGCTGGAAGGAATGAAGAAATGAGAGCCTTTTTAATTATCATTTTATGTGGCCTGTTCAAAGATAAAATTCCTGATGAGCGTCAGTTCTCAATAATAAATGGAATGCTCCTTTTCTTTAATGTTTGCACTGTCTCTTCCACAGAAAAAATTGTTCAGTTGCCAAAAGTATGTTTTACTATATTTATGTGGAGCAACATAATTTCATTTGTCAGTGGTGATGTCCTGATCTTCAGAGTTATCTTGGAAGGTACATCTTAAATTCTCTTTCTTGCAGCAGTCATCTAAATTTGGACTTGATTCGCAGGGTTGTGTGCAAGGGCCCCAGCACTGCTACCCAAGCAGGATTTGGTGGTGATACCATTTTTCAAAAATTATTTTTGTTTCTTTTAAATCTGTCAAGATGTTATTGCTAGGAAACTAAAAGCAAGTGTACTCATAATCCTTGATTTTTCGTTTTTGGTCTGGAGAGAAAGGCAGAATATCTAAATGGGGATTAAAAAAAGATACTGTAGAAAAAATGAATTCTTTAATTCCATGTCAAGGGATGGAAGGAGAAGGCTGCTGTCTTACCTCCTGGCTCATGTGAAGCTTTGCTGATGGGGCATCCCACTGCCAGGGGAGCCAGGCCACCTCAACAAGAGGCTGGAAGGGAATTGTGTCAGGACAGAGATTTCTGATGCTGCTTTCCATAATTTATCTGTAGAGAATTCTTTTACTCAAATCATCATTATAGGCAGAGATGAATGGAAAATTTAAAGGAAATAAATTTGTCAGGTCTGTTGTTGCTGACTTCACGCAGTTGGACTTAAGCACTGTTGGTTCTGCATTGCCTCTGTTTCACTTGAGATGAATGTGGACAGTCAGCTGAAACAGGAGATACTCAAAATTGCACTGGGGGTTAATCTCTTACAACCTAAAGAAACTTCCTAAGCTGACCCTCGTCTGTGCTTTTGGAAATAAAGGAATCATTTGGCCAACGCTTTCTCCATTTGCAATTAAACATTCTGGCAGCTCTCCAACGGGTGCTCTGTCAGCAGGAACATTTAGCAGCACAGAGGATATAATTTCAATATACTGACCCAGGCTGTTGCCAGATGGAGTAGAGGACTGTTGAGTAAAAGTAAATCTACAAATGTTTTTGTGGGTGAAGGAAACCTCTTGTGATTTTGGGTGGGAGTGTGATGCAGAGATAAGGAAAGAAACATAGATTTCTTCATTCTTTTGGGGGTTTTTCTACCCCTTTGTTTTCTTTATCTTGTTTGTTTTCATTTTATCTTGATGAACAGGCTATAAATCTTTTTTAAAATGTATTCTCTTCCATTTGGTGCCAGACTATGAAGTGATGTGCAGCAGAAGTGCTTGTTGATGCCAGCAGTGGGGAGGTCTGCTCAGAGCCCAGGAAACGAGGGAAGAGTTGTGGGAGACTGCAGGTCTCCAACAGCTTTTGTGGGCAATTCTGGTGGGCTCTGGATTCAGCAGTGCTGCTGGGGAAGGGGCTGCCAGACTGGCACAAGCACTCCACTGCTGCCCTTGTTTCTGGCTCTCCATCTCATGCCAAAGTTCAGCACAGACCTCGTTGCAAGGTGCTTGGTTCTTGGTCATGCAGGTCCAGCGGTAGCTTATGAATCAACTTTTCAATTCCATTCTCCAGTAAATGACCCTCATGCATCGCTTGTTATGTTGACAGCTGACATTTAGTTTTGATTATTTATATTTCATAGTATTTTAGAGTCTGGATTTGATGGCATAGGTTTTAAAAATAATGAAGACTTCAAAATAATGAGACCTCAGCACCTGGCTGCTCATGCCATGATGAGAGCAGGGGAGGGAGGGGTGGACCTGCTTTTTGGTCTGTACAGACTGTGGATAGCAACAAACTATATGGAGGGTCAGAAATTGTCTTTCGGTTGCTAAAACTAAAAGAACTTTAGACAGTTCTTGGTTACAGAAAGATTACTACATTTCTGTTTGTAGTAATTATTTTTTTAACCTAATTAAATTAATGATCCATTCAGGAATTTCTTTGGGGTGCTTAAGAGTTTGGGGGGGACATTTACCTTGTCCTGTTTTAAAAGAATCATTCTTTCTAACTACTATATAGCAACTGGATTTAATGTTATAAGTCACAGAACATAGTATATGTTACCTTCTTATCACAAGTTTCATTTGTGCATTTCTACTTGTGTCAAGTCACCAGGCCTTGATCTTGTTTCTGCTAAGCACTGTCTCCTTGCAGTAATGAATGTCTTGCTGTAAGAGGATTTTAGCTGGACAGATGTACCTTAATGTCTTGCATCAGGATTTACTGTTTTATAAGACTGATTCTGGATTATTGTGTTCTTGGTTGGCGTGTGGCAAGTACTGCCCATCCTTGGACTCAGGTTAAAGGAGCAGTGCTTGTGGGAAGCAACTTGGACCTTTGTACTACAAACAGTTTAATTAAATTCAACTATATAGTTAACTGTTAAACTAGCCTGTACTCAGAAATAAAAAATTTCTAGCAGTGATCTGAAACTGGCTGAACCCTATCATGCAGGAGCACACTTTCAGTATTGTTCTAATTAGGTGTTGCATTTGAAACTCTTACTAGTTGTTTATAGTTAAGTTTCTGAAATTGCCACTCTGCAAGTGCCTTTCCAGTTTACCTTGAGGAGAAAAATCATTCTGGCAAGGTGAGAGCTCCAATCTGTGATTCCTATACATAGTTTTATGAACAAGCCATCTGTTGGCTGGAGGTGGTTTTTAGAAGGTGTTTAGGCAATTACTACAGTTGCTGAAGATGCTGTAGTGGAGAAACTCTGCCTGGAAGGCTTTGTGTGCCCCTCAGGGCAGTCCTGGGGGATGTCCCTCTCCTGCAGAACACAGTAGTCAATAAAGTCTAGTAAAGAGCAGAAATCACACTTTGTAGAATTCCTGTCTATAAGTTATTTTAGCCACATAGAGAATTTTAAACCTATTATTGTCACAGAGAGCAAATATTCAGAAAACTTCAGAGAAGCAGGCTTATTCCCTTATTTGGGGGGTTTCATGTGTTGGCTAATATATTTCATTACCATCAAATCTTGTTGGTTGAATTTTTATATTATCATTGTTTTATTGCTTTTGACTTGGTAGAATCATCCTGGTTGGGATTGAGCCCTACAGGATGTAGCTGCTGTTTAGTAGCTTCCTCAGTGTCTCATGCACACCTTTTATTGTTGTATTCCAACCTTACTTTGACTACTGTTTCATTGCTGTCATTGTGGATTTCCTGAAACAGGTGCTTTTTGCTTTAACACTCAGCATTTCAGCAAAATGATGATCTTTTGTTGGAAAATTAAGCACAGAGAATATGGGAAAAATTCCAAGAAATACATAGTTTTCTGTTTCAGCAGCAGACTTTCAACTTCTCTGTAAATGCCCACCTTCATATTCCCTGTTAGACACATCTAGGGGGATATTGTTGTTGAATTTTATTTTTTTTGGTACCAACTCGACATTTTTATATAGGAAGAAGTTGGCACTGGAGTTGAATGTTGGAGTTGAGTTTTATCCTCTTGTTTTTGCTTTTTAAAGACTTCTTCATAATGTCTTTAACATTCTTATGCTTTTGCAAATGTGCTTGTCTGAAGTACTGCTGCAAATTAATTTCCTTATCTAATTCTTCTTTATTTCTTTCTGAAAGCTATTGGGGAATAAAATCAAATGTATACAATGTGCACCAAATGGGATTGCCTCTTCCTTTAAGGTCTAGTTATTGTAGACATTTGCTCTTGCTGTGCAGAAAAATAATGTTAACAGCTGCTTAATCTAGTTAGAAATGCATCTTGCTGTGTATTAAAAATTACTTCCACTTATCTTTTCTAGTAGTATAATTTGTAAAATCACATTTAAAAAGCTGAAACAGCCTAAATATAACCTTGTTCAATCTTTTTATGTGTTAACAGACAAAGGGTGAGCATTTAAAAGGCCTTTGAGCATATGACAATTAAAATAGACACCTAAGAAATATCAACCTTTTAGGCACTATAGTACTCCTAGAAATCTTGCCCAAAGGGCTTATAGTGGTGTTAGATTATTTCAATTAAAAAAAAATCATTCTGCTTCTTTTCAAATGGGATTTGCTATTTCTAGAAACTATTAAATGTTCAGATTGAGGACCCACCCTTTATAAATTAATGCAGCACAGAAGAGTAATTAAATTTGGTAAGCTCATTAAAGCTTTTAATGGAATTGATCATTTCAAAGAGTTTTTCTGGTTATTGGGATTTCTGAACAAAGAAGTCACTATTGGATTATTACTGCTCCTTTCCAGTAGCAGTTTGTTTTCAGCTGCCATGTGAGATTTCTGGGACCTTGATTTGTTTCTGTTGAGGATGGGACCAATGAGCAATTCCCCAAGGAGATGAGAAGCTCAGCTGTAGTGTTCTCCCCTAGATTGTTAGTCAGTAGTTACATAATTTTTTTTCTAAAGCTGATTACAAACTCAGATCTAACATCTATTTTGAAAATGCTTGTTCATTCAAGTAAAAAGTTAGAGCAGCCACTTTTTGCTTATTGTAAGTACATTTAGTAACATGAAAATAACTTGTTCAAATCTACCTGATTTAAATCTTCAGTGAAGAACAAATTCAAGGTTTCAGTAGTAAATGGTTACTGTGAAATAAACAAAATCCTTATTCCCATTTTTTTTGTATTTTTTGACTGTTAAAGTTGTACTATTGCAATATCATGAAACTGTAGTGTATCTAAAAAATTGCTTTGCAGAGCTGTAGTCTCTTTTATAGAACTTTGATCATTGTTTCCAATTTAAAACAAAACAATGTAAAAAGGCAAGAATAATCCTGTTGGGCAATTATGTTTATTATAGCAATAATATTTACAGTGTGAATGTGTATATTTTCATTATTATTGTATGCATATATATTTAAAAACCTGTTGCCTTGTTTTGATGGCTTCTTTCTCCATTACATTTGTGACTTTTCTTCAATCATCTCTTTTCCAAACAGAGAGATTCCACTAATTAATCTCTTTCTACATATCATTCTCTACCTTTGACTAGTGTTTTCTGCTAAATGATGTAATATTTTACAGATGTGAATGACAAGAACTGCACAGTTAAAGACGGATGGTGATGGTAAACTTAAAAGAAATGAGAATACAGTACAAATCATTGCCTTATGAGTTAGGAATATGAGTTTGTGGACACGTAGCTAATTTTCCTGCCATACCATACATTTTTGGTTGGTCTGCAGGACTGCACAGTAAGGTTGTTTTCTGCATNAAGAAATGAGAATACAGTACAAATCATTGCCTTATGAGTTAGGAATATGAGTTTGTGGACACGTAGCTAATTTTCCTGCCATACCACACATTTTTGGTTAATCTGCAGGTCTGCAGGACTGCACAGTAAGATTGTTTTCTGCACAGGAGTAGAACAGTAGACCAGGATAATACAATAACAAAACAGAGAGAACCACTGTTGCCATTCCTTGAACAGGCCCTTCACCAAGGTACTTTCAGACTGTAGATAACACTTAATCTCATGGCACCCTGTCAGTCCATCTCTGTCACTCCCCTCCATTCTCATCCCAGCTGAAGTGTTGGAGCAGGAGCCAGTGCTCTGCAGGCAACACTGCTAGAAAGACACAGGCTAAAGTTTGTTCTCAGGTCTTAATTCTGTCCCAGCCTCTCTTGAGAGAGCAGATATGATGGTGGACTTGGTGTAATTACAGCAGTTTTCAACAATATTTACTGGTTTTATAGAGAAATATACTGTGAAAACTTCTATTGACATAAAGTGGTAATTAATGTCAGACTGAAATTTTTCATTTATTCCTTACATTTCATGTGCACGTCGAGAAATAAATGTGAGACTCTTCAGACCTCTGTGAATGTTTGCTGTTAGAGATACCATTTATTTTACTTTCACTGCTGCAAGATTTATTGTGAGAAATGTTTGTGAAAAGATTGATAGACCTCATTTCAGAAACACTTGGAGGGGACTTGGGCAGCTGATTTGCAGGTACTTCCAGACTTCTTTGTAAAATAACTGAGTGAGGAAAACCAAAGCAGTAAGGACAGAAGGCTCCTGCAGGTTTTCAGCCATTTCTGTGCTGTGACTGCCAATTCTCTCAAGTGTCACGTAGGAGACAATCAGATGCCAGTGTAAATCCTGACTGTCTTCCTTTTATGTTCACTGACTGGGGGCAGAGGAGACAGCTCTGCTGCTGCCCTTTTGAGATTGCTTAGTGTGCAAAGCAAAGGAGCAGCCGTGGGCACTCGTTTGCCTCCTGTTAAAACACACAATCTGCAAAATGTATCTGCCAATCATCGTGGTGATCCCTGATGTGCTTTTATGGGAAGAGCTGATGTGTGTGTCCCTTGCTTATCTAGGATTCACTGCAGTCAGTGATAGAAAGGGAACAAGATGCCTCTGACTCTCTAGCACAGAGGAGGTTTCTCACAGGAACTGCACAAGCGAATCCCCAGTGTTTGATCTGAACCCTTCCTTGTACAGAAAGGGTCAGTTTTAATATCAGGGACATCTGCTTAATACTTCTGTACTATCTCAAAATTCTCAGTAAACTATTTTCAGTATCATCACCATCATTCAAGCGCTACTAAAATACTCTAGGAGCTACTAGAATGACATTGAACTTAATCTTAGCTTTGCTAATTATCTTATTCCTATAAATAAAGATTTATTAGGCTTTTTGAAAATTTTGTATTAAACTGGAAAAGGAAAATAGTCTTGATTTGACAATAAATGCAGCAAAAAAGGAAACATTCTTGCAAGTTTTCCCCTGACAGCTGATTTTCATGTGAGTCAGGAAATTGCAGAATATTGAAACATGGAAAGAAGGAGAGGCCAGTGGTGAGAATTAGGATGCAGACTCTTACTCTTTGACCTTCAACGATGCCCAAGGAATAGAACTTCTATGTGCCTGAGCAAAAACGTAATTCCATCACTAATGCCTTTAAGTGAAACAATTTTTAAAATTTCTGGCTTCAGACTGTATTAAAACAGCTGCACTTTCGTGAGTAATGCTGTTCAGTACAACTACAGTTTATCAGCTTACAATAGCATTTCCTTACATTTAAAGCATCGAAAAATTACTCTGGAGTACTCTGAGTCTAATGAAGACTTATGTCTGTGATATGAAAGGCTTACCAATGTAAAAGTTTGCCAACTACAGACTAGGCACTTGGGAAATCAGATAATGGGCTTCATTAAGTTTTCTGAGAGTCAAACCAAAATATTTATTGTTTGAGGTACCACCAGCTCCTCCTACAAATAAATGCCTGTGTTTTGGACTCGTGAGCTGCAGGCTGTGCCTTGCCAGCAGTATGAAAACAGGACGGGTAGAGAAGGAATGGTTTAGGTGGAGGTTACTGTAAATATTTTCTTGTACAAGGGGTAGTTTCTTTAGTGGTGGTATAACATGGTGCCTGTGAGACTGTGAGCCTATTTAGTGAGAGAGAGTATTTACAGGAGCATGTAGTGATAGGACAAGGGGAAATGGCTTCAAACTGATAGAGGGTAGGTTTGGGTTAGAGATAAGGGAGAAAGTCTTCCTTATAGGGTGGTGAGGCCTTGGCACAAATTACCCAAAGATGCTGAGGATGCTCCATCCCTGGAAGTGTTCCAGGCCAGGTTGGACTTGGAGTAACCTGGGATAGTGGAAGGTGTCCCTGCTCATGGCAGGGGATTGGAACAAGATGCTCCATTGCTGTGTTCCAACCCAAACCATTCTATGATTCTGTGCCTACAAAAAGCCACGGGATTATGCAATAGCACGTTATGTTTGGCTGTTCACACTGTGTTGAAGTGCATTCCATTTGCCTCCTGAACTTGCCTTTAGGATGCTTCATGGAACTTGTGCAAGAGAAGGGAGTCCTACAGTGGTACAGTTGGGGACTTCCATAGTGGAAGGTGTAGTGTCATCGTTTGTGATTAATCATGCAGTACACTTGTATCTGAGAAAGCAGTTTGGTGTCCTGGGAGCAGCCTTTGGTAGCTCTGTGCATTACTTGGGTACAGTACTGAGCTGATTTCAAGCCCAGTTTTAATATGCAAAGTGAATAGAAACCATTCCTCAATAACATTAATTAATGAATCCATATGGTCTGTCTGCCAGTATACCCCGAATGCTTCAGTACCACAGAGGTACATGGGGTTTTATTAGTGCAATTTTCCTTTATCTGGAGCCTCAGCTAATTGCACTGGCTTTAATGTAAGGTATTTTTAGATGCTTTTGGACATGCTTTGTGTAATGTATTGTACACGTGAGCATATGATTTGACTGAGGTCTTTTTCAGATGGGTTTAATTTGCCTACTGAAAACTGAATTTAGCCAAAATTCCCTGGACTCTTAGTGTTTGAGCATGGAGTATGCAGTTTGGGGGGAATTTTCTCTTTTCTAAATAAAATGAAGTTGCCTTTTCAAGCTATTTGATAAAATGAAGGCCTTCCTTGATTCTTGAGGTCGTGTGTTTCCAGTGCTGCAATTCTAAAGTTGGCACAGATTAGGTGTGCAATTCTTTTGATTCCATTTGAGCAAGTAAATTTTTGAGAAGTATTTGCTATGCTGCTTTTCACCTTACAGTAAAAGCAGTACTATTAAATGGCAAGTTTTGGTAGCATTCTATTAAAAAAGAGGATTTTATATATATGTAAATTCAATTATAGGCTGTCCTAAATATTTTCTGTGGACTAAATGTTGTGTTAAGATTTTCAGACATCAATTTCAAAAACAAAGTCAATAAAACCCCCTATCTTTTATGACTCTTAGCCCGTAATGTTGAAATATGTTGGCATTTTCAGAAAGAATTTCAAAAGGCCTTAGATTTTGTGGAAATCAGAGTCATCCTCAACAGTATTTATTTCCCACCTACTTTTAATAAACATGCTTTCTTGTAACCTACAGTTGATATAATCAGCTACTCTTGAAAAAAAAGTTATTATCTTGAAGTTTAACACCAGAAATCCTTGAAGGGAATGGGGAGCAGGCAATTATTTCTGAATATCATGCTGTACAGTGAGGATACCTCCAGCATCAAAGAGCACCTGGTCCTGCTCCAAAGGACTCTGTGTTTGTATAGCCAGACTCGTGCATTCTCTGATTGTCACTGTATTATCCTTATTCTCAAAACCAACTTGTTGATCTTGTGTGAGACTGTACTGTGGGGACTTGTAAAAGTCACACATTTTCCTGGAGAAATTAGGCTTTGTTACACATAACAGCTTTTGTATGTGTGTGTTGATTAAATAGCACATTGTTTTTGTGACAAAATCTCTTTGCTTACAGCTTAAAGATAAGGTGGAAACTTGACATTGTTGCTTTAACAGTGCCAAAATAAATGTCTGGTAAATTAGTACAAATAAATGTACTTGTGGTTTATTGTCTATGGGGAAAATTGCTTTTCACTTGAAAATGTTGGAGCTAGCAATTTGGGAATGTTAATTTATCCTCACTTATGCTCACAGTCTTTTAATTCTCAGGTGTTTAGCACGTGTGAGTGTTTAAGCTCCCTCGTGATTAAAATGCCAGTCCTGCTTGGCCTCATAATAATTATTAGTGAGACTGAGAGTGTACCCAGTCAAACACCACATGGGTATTTGAAACCAGTTTGAAGCAGATGTAATATTGGCTTCTGGGAGGTGGCTCTGGGTCCCTCTTGGGCACATGTCTGGTTTCTCAGACACACGTGCAGGGTCAGGGAAGATCCCTGTGGGGAGCCCTGGGTCTAGGCTGCAGAGAACTGTGTCATTTCTCCTGCACTTGGATGGTGGCTGAAAGGAACAGCTTTCAGTTGCTGTTACTGCTGATATGAGCCAATGTCAATTCAAAGACTCTGCCCAGTGACGTCACCTCCTTTCTGAACCCACACTTACTGAATGTTCCTAAAGTCAGCAGTACTGCCTGAAGTGCTTATGTGCAAACCAAGGCAAGAGTATCAAACCTTTAGGCCAAAAAGCACTTTATTCATTCACCTCTAGAAATCATGAAGCTCAGGTCAGACCGTTACTGGTTTTGTCCAAAGCTAAGAGAAGGAAATAAATCTTGAAAGAAGCTGTTAAGGATTAATTTTGAGAAAGGTCAGCTCCTCAACATTTTCTGGATTCCAGAAGTACTTGTTCATTCACTTGCAATGCTGTTGGCAGTTTAAAATATGGGTTTGGACTTGACAGGGAGGGGGGTAATCTATTAATCAGCACTTCATCATCTACAACTGCTTATCTTCTCTTTTCTGTAATTCCTCTTATTAGTTGGACATCGGCATTGTCTATGTAATTCATACCATCCATCAGCAGAGTGAATGAAGTACACAGCAATATATCAGCTTGCCTAAGCTCAATAAAGCAAAAGAGAAGCAGAAAATTATTGCAATAATCTTAAATCTTTAATGATAATGGGCTTAAATATATATCATTTTCTTTACTCATTACTGTAGCGATAAAGCCCTGTGCTAGTACATAGTTCTAATGGGACATAGAAAGTTTCTTCTTATTCTATGAGAAAAAAAGTGGGTTTTTTTCTCTTTTTTTCCCCCCTAACCTTTGGGACAAATGGTTTAATACCAGAGTTCAAATAGATCTTGGAGAATACTTCTTCTGAACTTTATATAAAAAATTAACTGAGCTTCTGAAGGAATTAACTTCGCTCCAACTGTGCCTCTTTCCTGTGTGTTTGACAACCAAAAAAAAAACTGTGTTAAGTTTTCAATGAGAGAGATTCAGCTGTTCCAAAGAATGAATGGCACTCATTTTTGTCTTGGTTAAAAATACTTGCAGATGTTTCGTTAATAAACTGTAGCGTCGTCCTATGAGAAGGGATTAAATTTGATGGGAATGCAGGAAATGTTCTTGCTGCTATTTGCATGAAAGTTTTCCCAGCTTTGGCAGAACTACATGATGCACAAGGCTTATTAAACTTGTCTGACAAATGTTGTGAGGATTCTACAGCTGTCTAGCCAGCACTACCCCAGGGCTGTGGGCACTGAGCTCTCCCAGCACGTGCCCTGGGACTAGGGGTTGGGTTAGACTGGACAAGCTCTTGCTGTCCTTGCTGGTGTAAGACTAGACCAAATCGGGGATGGCAGAAGACAGGAGAGAAGGATGAAGGAGGTGATAGGAGAATTGCAGTCTGGTGAGGCTGGAGTAGACCAGAGCTGCCTGAATAGGAGACTCAAGCTGATGTGGTGGTGTGAGGAAGGGCAGACCCTGATGGAGGAACGGGACACGGAGATGGAAACAGGAACCGTGTGGGGCCCTGGGGAAGACTGGTAAGTGGGTGAACCAGAAGTGAAGACAGTTCTGGAAGACGCTGTGGAGGATGAGGTGAATGGAGGAGGCCTGTGAAGAAGAGCATGCGTTAGCTCTGCTCCACCAGATCTGGGGCAAAACCACAGCTTTCTCTGCTGTCAGTGTTAATGGGTTTGCAGGAGGTTTACAGGGATTTTCTAAGTTTATATCACTTCACACAATTCTGTGATGTGTATTTAGATCTGCTTATTAAGGTTTGAAATGAACATTAAGGCTGAATTAGGAAATATTAAAGGGAGCCAAAGGAACAGATTCAGATTAATTTATTGGTTTTCTCTGTTTCTTTGTCCCAAAGAAACTAATATCAAGGTTAAGGTTTTGAGACTTGACAAGTTCAGAGCTGTTGGAATTACCTGTACAATGATGGATGGGGCTGTACAGCAGCAGCACAGTGAGGTTTTGGCAGCCTATTTGCCAAATTTTGCAGGAGGACTGACTCGGAACGCACTGCCTCAATCAGCCAGAAACTTTCCAGGTTAAAAGTAATCCATGCAATGATAAAAATGCCATTTTTGGTGAAAATGCTATAATATGAAGTAATTGCTTTTAATTAAACTGTTCTGAGCAAGACTGAACTTTGCAACTTCAAAGCAGTGTAATTGATGTTTTTGTTGCTTTATACATAGCTCCATAGTCCCAAGAATTCTGGTCACGTTTCAGGTAAGTGGTGGTCATGAAAGCAATTTATGGATTAGCATGGATTAAAGGGAGGTTCTTTCAAAGGAATATTTCAGCAGTAAGAATGATAGACCTAAATGGCACTTGTAAAGTTTCTAAAACCTGCACTTTCTGCTGTGGTTTAGACTTATAATCTAAGCTCTCATTTAAATTTTCCATAGTAACTTTGTGTGATAAGTTTTCCTTTCTGTTCCCTGTAAATTACTTTGTCTATAACAGATAAATTGGTCCCATCAAGAGTGAAAGGACATCTTTTGTGAAGCATCAAATCTTCCTTGCTACAATCTAGATTTATTAGCTTCACATTATGAAATTAATAAATGTTGTCCCTCTCTCCCTTCTGAGGCCTTTAAGGAGAGAATGGACAGAACACTTTGAGGTTTAGGACAGTTATGTGTAATGAGGGGTCCTTAAAAAAGAATTGCATCTTTATGCTTGAGGGGCTTATGTTTGGAAAAAGCATCTTTGGAAGGTGGTGGTGTTGTTGTTTCTGCTGTATTTTGAAATCCATCTGGGACTTTCAAATCTGTTCTCTCAGACATTCTGTGTGTAGTAAGATATTGAGCTCCTTGCTTCAGGCTCCAAATGGAGAATTAATGAAATGAATAGTTTTAAAGCACCGGTCTAAATGTAATTATAGAAGAATGTGTTACTGAGATTGTAACCTCAAGTTGTACAGTAACTGTAGAGATATCATTCTCCAGAGAAACCTCCCAGCAGTATAAAAGAAGGAATAGTAATCCAGTAGCCCAGACCAGATGTATAGTGCAGGTGCATACAAGATAGACAGCAGAATGGCAGAAGCACTGATGTACAGATTTCAGAAGCAATATCATCTCTTTGTGCTTCTGAAGATGCCTCAGGAAAAACTGGGAAATGTTCTTTTTAAGTGCTCAAGATGTCTGCTGATGACAGCTATGATTCCAGAAAAAGACGAGTTTTCAATTATGAAGTGTAGTTATTCAACCTATAGATCACTATTCCTTATCTATAGAAGCTATTCTCAAGCATAGCGAATTTTTACTTAGGACATTTAGAAAACACTACAAATATTTGGACCCAAAAATGAGATTTATTCAGTCACAAATACATATATATTTATGTAAAAAGAACCCTCAAAGAATCTACTTTTTAAAAGGATTTTATGGAAATATTTACATTCTATTTGTTGAAAAGGTATAATTTCAAATAAAGCAACATTTGAAATACCTTTGACTTGCATGAATAAGAACAAATCTTTTCCTGTGTGACTAGTCTTTTGAAAAAACCCAACCAAAGTACTTGTGACTTTGCCTGAAAGCTGTAGTTAGCAACAATTTAGCTAAAAGTATGTAACAAAGAATATTTTATCCAACTGTAAGTGTATGATGAATTGGTGGGAATATATAGCCATTCGTTATGCATATGTAGCAGTTCATAGCTGTAATAATCCTGGATCACTTCACTCTTCTCTGCGAATTAGGCAATATTAATATCCATTTTTGTCAATGGAGATGGAGAGACAGGGAGCAAGAGAGCTCTTACCATCTGCTCTTAATGGAGGTTTAACCTTCCATCTTTCTCTGCCCATGCAGATAAACTTAGAAAACTTCGGAAGTACTTTATTTTTAAAGTTCAGGTATCTCCTAGGACCGCATTGCCACAGTTTTGAACTTTTGAACAGAATATGTCTGATTAGGATTGCATCTAGAGGTGAGGCAGAACAAGTGTGCTCCAAGGTCTCCCAGACATTTTCCATAATCATAGAATCACAGAATGGTTTGGGTTGGAAGGGACCTTAAAGATCCATCCAGTTCCAACCCCCTGCCATGGGCAGGGACACCTTCCACTAGACCAGGTTACTCAGAGCTCCATCCAGCCTGGCCTTGGACACTTCCAGGGTTGGGGCAGCCACAACTTCTCTGGGCAACCTGTGCCAGGGCCTCCCCACCCTCACAGCAAAGAGTTTTTTCCTAATCTGTGATCTAAACGTGCTGTCTCAGTTTGAAGCCATTCCCCCTTGTCCTGTCACTACCTGCTTGTGTAAAAGAGCCTTTCTGGAGGCTCCCTTCAGACACTGCAAGGCCACAGTTATGTCACCCCAAAGCTTCTCTTCTCCAGGCTGAACAATCCCAGTTCTCCCAGCCTTTCCTCCCAGCAGAGCTGCTCCATCCCTCTGATCATCTTGGGGCCTCCCCTGGACTCTGTCCAGCAGCTCCATGTCCTTCCTGTGCTGTTCCCAGGGCTGGAGCAGCTCTGCAGGTGGGGACTCATCTCACCTGAGGTTACCTAAGCTGCAGAGCCTGAACTTCAGTGATTTGCCTGAAGTTACCTAACATTTCTATTGTGAAGCAAATAATTTAAATTGATATCTCCAAAGTTAGTACCTTGCCATTCACTGCCGATGCACTGATGAGAAGCTGTCTGAGGCAGTAAGTGAGCACTTGTAGCTCTGTTAAAGCTGGTTGGAGTGTGACAGCTTCCAGCACGGTGCTTCTGCCCAGGCAATTTGCAGTGGAGTTGTGGAGCAGAGGAGCAGCGTGAGAGCTGCAGCTGTGCCATTTCCAGCCCCACTACCAGGCGTTTGCCTCTCCAGCTCTGAACTCTTAAGGGCTGAAGACAGGAATTGGGTAGAATTTTTTCCTCTTTTTTGTTCTCCATATCCTTTTTTACATATGGAAAAGTACGGATTTATCTGGAAAAAATATCCCTTACCTTAACAGAAGGTAACTGACTGTCCTATCTTTGAATCCAGCTTCTGATAAGATTGTCTTATCTTTATATTAAGAAAACTCATGATATTAACATAATGCCTGTGCCCAGTTCAAACCTATCAGATTTTACATGTGCTTTTCTTTCAATTCAGATATTATTGTTAACACACTTTTATTAAGCAATCTATAGTGCTCACATCAGGCTATTTCACAATAAGTATTCCTAATCTTCTTCATAAAATTCACTCTCTGAATGTTTATCTTCTGGCAATTCAAGCTTACTTTCCTCTTCCAACTGTCTGATTATCATAATCTTGATTCAAATCTACCTGGTTATCAGTTGACACAAACAGGTTTATCATGGGGTCTTATTCTCTCTGTCTGACAGATCTCATATTTAGTAATGCTTTTTACTTCTACCTTATTGATCAAAAAATCCTTTTGAATAATTCATCTTTTTCTGCTAGTTTTCAGAGCTTGTTGCTCAAATGATTTAATAGTTCATTTTACGTTACAGTATTTGTAACCAGAATATTTTATGTTCAAATTTATTTGTAGGGAATACCTCAAAATACCCTTCTTAGCTAGTCAGTATTTTCTGAGTAATAAATGTCTGTCAGTGTTGTTGTAAATTAATTTTCCTTTTTCTGAAGGTTTCCAGGACTCTGCTATGAGGTCTTCTACTTGATTTTAAGTATCAAGAAAACATTTGCACCTTTTAAGATATAAGAATTTTAGGCCTGTGGCTTCATAGTCCCTATCAAGTATTTTGAGAGGCAACTGCTGTATAATATCTGATATATCTGTATCATCTGTAATATCTGTTTTATACAGATATGCTGATCCAAAAAAAAGGCCAGAAATGGATCTCACCTGGGCAAACTAGAGTTAAGTAGCTACTTAAGTAGCACTACTGTTCTGTAGCCATTCGGGACTATGACTTTTTTGTTCCTCATTCCCAGAGGAGCCTTCTTTTGCTTACTGTACTTATCTGTATATTTATGTATGCTTATATTGCTAAAATTGGGAGAAAGTGCTAATTTGTGTACATGTGCTTATACAGGTAGGTACAAGTCATCTTCTATACTACAATAGGAAAAGAAGGGTAAAATAACTGGTACTGAAAGTTGTTTCAGCAATGACTGATTTTTTTTTAGTGTGAATTATGATATGGTGCCCTCAAATCACAAAATATGATTTTCTTGCTATTGTTGCAGTGAGAGTTTCACAAGTTACGAGTCTGATGTGAATGTAACTCTGGCACTATATTGTAACTTCACTGCTTCAAAACTGCTTTTCTTGGCTCTGGCCCCACAGCTGAGTTAAGCTACAGGTGCACAGGGGAAATGCATTCAGGTGTTCAGAGGTCTTGTAAAATGCTCAGCTTTCCTGAATAATACAGGCTGGATACTCAGGCATAGCAGAATGCCTATTTCTTCTCTTAGATGTCATGTATAGGGACTGATCCTGCTGCCTTTTGTCCCACATCACCTCGTGGTGAGCACTGAGGGCAGCAAGAGGCAGGAGAGCACACAGGGACTAAGTCTCCTGGGACTCCTTTTTGCTCTGTGTCTCCATCCTCTGCCTCCACTCCCAGAGAGCGAAATGTTGCCTCGAGCAAGTGGCAAGTGTTCCCATTCCCTGTAGATGCCCTGACTAAGTATTTGCCTAAATATGAATGTGTTAGGCTAACAAAAATCTCTTGTACCTGCTGGCATGATGAGGGACCTGGAGAAATATGCCTTCTACTCAACATATCATAGTGCTAAACAGTTTCAATTCACCATTTTAGGCATCTGCAGGCTTTGGCTGACTCCACAGTGCTCACTTGCATGCCATTAGACATTCATTAGAGATGGTGATTTGTGTTTCTTTTCACACACTCCCAATTGATGTAAATTGGTATGACTGACAAAACACCAATAGATCAGGATGCCTTACCCTCAAAAAAGCCCCAGGTTAGGTCCTCTAATGTGACACAGAGTTTCCCAGGGCTTAAAATGGTCTTTGAAAATGAATGAGACTAGTTTAGTACATAAGGAGCTGTGTGAATATATACTGTATTTTATAAGATATGGTAAAGGTAGAATGAGAGTTGTTGTGGTTGCTCTCTATAAATGGGCCAAATGGAAGGTTAAAATGTTATTTGAGTTAAAGGGCAGCGTTGGCACCAGAACTGAAATAAACTTTCTACAAATAAATTTAATTTGCAAATGAGAAGGTTGCTAAGCACTGGAGTAGTGAGGTTCTGGAGCAACTTTCCATTTAGAGCAGTGGGGACAAGAAACCAAATTACTTCTAAGATGGAACTTGCTCATTTATGAAGTGTTTACATTATGTGGTTGCCTGTCATAGCAGAGAATTGCATTTGATGACCCAGGAGGTCCCTTCCAGTCTTGCTTACTATGAATATGCAATCATTATGAAAATAAATAAAGCTTCTGGTGTGCTTCACTGGGTGCGAAATCCTTTCTGTAATAACCCTAAGAACCTAGCTGGAAATAATTAGCAGAATTACCAGTTATAATCTGAAGACACAAAAAGCTGAAGTGACTGAAGGAACAATGTGAAGAATATTTTATTTTCTGGGTTTGGGTGGCAAAATTTTGTGTGATACACTTCATTGAAAGAGTAGTTGTTATTAAAGCAATTTGTGTTATGTGCTTTGCTTGCATTTACAACAGAACATCTTGTATGGAACCATATATTCCCTCTTCTATTGTTCTGTCTGTGTGCGTTTTTAAGGCTCTCCATCCCATGCTTCTCTGCTGTATATTTGAATAATTGGCAGTAGGAATTGCTGGCATTTACTGAATATCCAGCATTAACTTGTGCAAGATTTCCTGCTCTGTAAGAAAGCGTGCACTCCTCGCTGTTGCAGTAGTCAGTGGTTCCCCAGTGACCTTCTGCTCCTCAATTCGTGCCTTTCAGGTGACTGCCTCACTTGTGCTTCTGCTGGTGGAATATAGATCATCCCAGGGTTACTGGGGCTGCTGGCTGTGTTTGTGAGCAGATCAGGCCAAACAAAGCAACACTGCTGGAAATCCAAATACACTCTGGAAAGCACGGTCAAAATACTGACAATAAATCACAGGACTCTATGCTGTGCTACAAATCCTGTGATTCAGTGTGTCAAAAAGGAACTATTAGGCTTCCAACTTGGGATAAAATAATCACAGGAAAATAGGTGGATCTGTCAAGTTGTTAAAAGATAATGCTGAAATATGCAGCAATCTGCTCAGCAATAAGGCTCTCAGAGATGGTAAATATTAGTCTAGAAAATGGGAAAATAGACCTTTTTTACATTAGCACTTGTGAAAATAACTTGTATTTGAGTTTGCATTTTAATATTTGCATCTTTAGCCCACACTGGAAGGTTAGAGCCAAAAAAATGAGAAGGAATTATGTTAAAAACAAATGCAAAACACAAATTAAAAAAAAAAAACAAAACAACCCCAAGTCCCTGCTGTATGACCTTGTAGGAGACAAGGCTTGTATTTATAAAAAAAATTACTTAGGCAAATCCAGTTGTAGTTTAAACAAATCTTTAAGGTTCATTTACAGTACAAAATCCTAACGGCCCTAGAGATCGGACAAGAAGGAATGAAAAGTTTCAGCTTCTTCCTGCAAAATTACAAAGTCACCTTATCCATTCTCAATTGCTATAAATCTCCCGTGTACTTAGGGACCTAAAAGATGGTTAAAATACACTGACTTCCAATGGCAAAAGGATCACACCATATTTGGACAATTCCATACTCAAACTGTGTCCAACATGCGAACACAAATCCTGCATTTTCAGCTTTCCACTATAATGAGGAAATCCACTTGAAAAACAGTGTCTCTGCTTTTGGGGTTGCTGCTAATTGATCAGTCTCACAAATTAAAGGAATGTTAATGATGCAGCATTGCTATCAAAGAGAGCAAAGAATTCTGCAAATGCTGTGGAGTGTAAGGAGGTGTTTTCAATCCCCTGGAGATGTTGGCATTCTGCACCATTTTAGACATATGGCTTGGATAGGAAGAAACCTATTGTCCTCTTTAACTTTTCAAAGATCATTAAAAAGTGATGCTCTTAGTTATGTTGTACTTTGCTGTCATTGTGCAATGCAGAGAATGTAAGATATGTAAATGTAGCTGGTTGTGCTTCCTAGAGTTAAGGTTTCCTTGTATGTCCATTCTGTAAGATTTGTTTCTGCTGAATTGAGCTTTGTCAGGCTGAAGTGTGCTTGGCTGCTGCTGTGGGGTGAATTTGAGACTTTGTCATCAGAAATAATTGAGCTTCTTGGAAGGAGACTACATTCTTAATTGTTGGCTGGAAAGCTCTCACACTTCCGTGTTTCAGACCAGACACATTGTCTAGAGGGTTGTTCTGTTGCTGGGGATGAGTCTTTTTTATGATTCTCATAAGAATCTAACTAAATCTAGTCATGTTACTGAGTTTGGTTTTATTTGCATGTGCTTTGTTAGAGGCTGAGTTGGCTTCTAGGTGAGAAGACATCACTTTTCCTAGACCTGCCCTGGCCTGGGGATACATTCAGAGTCCCAGCTGCTCCGTGGTACTGGTGAGACATCCTGACTCAGAGTGAATGCTCCACTGCTGTAGTGCTTCTGCTGTGCCTCTGAAGTAGGAGAACTGAAGACTAAACATGACGGGCTGGAGCTCAAGGCAGGGGCAAGGGATGCTTGAAGCTGAAATAAGAGTAGAGAGGTGAGATGAGGAGTGACATGGAGTTGCTGGAGGGAGATTGTAGGCAAGGGGAGTTAAATTCCAGAAGGACTTGTGTGGGTGGTGGGTGCTTGGGTTAGCAGCAACTGGGATCAGAAGAGTATTTAGGACTCCTGTCTGTGAGAGTTGTCCAATTGAAGATGTTCCTGGGGTAGAAAATAAGCATACAATTATAAAATTTTGCATACACAGTGCTGTGTTGTCTGCTTGAGGAAGCCAAATTAAGCTTAAACAGACTTGACTTTGCAAACTGAGTGATCTTTCACAACAGTGTTTTGCATGCAAGAGAGATGTGTAAGCTTAGTTTCAGCTGGATTTCTGGGTGGTTCAGTGCAAAAAATTTATGTAAACAGTGCTCTTTCATCTCCCTTACCTCAGGAGTCACTGCTCCCTCCAGAGAGCCCCCAGTCAATGCAGTTTGTCCTTCTGCCTCCTACCAGCCTCAGTGTGATCCAAGCTATGTATTCCTGTTGTAAATATGTTTGATGTGGAACATTTGGTTGTAATGTGACCTCCTGAATATCTGTGTATTTGTGGCAAACAGCTCTGCTGGTGTGTGGCATTCTCAGTCTGTAGCAGATGTCCACCTATGTAGCCTCTACAGATGCTGCTGACAGCTTAACAACTGATGTAGTCTAAGGATAATTAAATATTAAGTCTTGAATAGGCTCTAGTATCCTATCAGTAATTGAAGTACCATAACATATTTGCCTCTATTTACTGCTGTGCACTAACCCAGATGCATTTCATTGTTTTGATCCTTTCCCCACAGCTTTCCTATAATGCAGCTTCATGTGTAAGCAGTTGTGTTAAGTAGCAGCCCTACATGCTTTCCATCTGGCTTTGCCATAAAAAAGGCTACATGCAATAAATGCACCTCTGTTCTTAAGACAAGGGAGAGCAATTGCAGAGACTTTCTGCAGTCGTCTATTGGAAGAAATCTTCATTATTCACAATTCCTTCAAGCTTTCATAACTACTGCTTGCTACTCACCCTCCTTTAATTATCCAGTAGGTTTCCTGTATCTGACTGCTTTCCCTTGCACCCTGTATGTAGCTATATTTATTGTTACAGGATTCTATGATCCTGCATTGTTCCCTGAAAAACTGTTCTACACACAAATCTATGGCTTTGGATTTGCCAGAACCATAAAAATTTTGCAAATGTGTCAGTTTTAGGGACTCTTGTAAGTTACTCCCAAAATTGCTTTGCTGGGGAAAAGGGATGGGGGGAAGGCAACGTTGCCTTTGAAATTTCTGGCTCTATCTGGTCTTTCAACAGCTGCCTCTCAAACATTAAGTGAATCTCCTGCCTTGCTGCAGCTGATAGTCAAGTCTCTTCATATGAGTGTATGCAGCAAAGCAGTCTCTTTCAGGAGGGAAAGAAATGACCACTAAAGGCATAAAAGCAGGCTGCATGACAGAGAGCTAGATATATAATATCAGCTAAAGTCTGGGTTTTGTTATTTTTTTTTTTCATTTGGGTATTTTTGCCTTTTTTCTCTAAGGGGCAGAACTCAGTTCTGCAGGTTCTTTGCTCAGTCCACTAGACAACAGTATTCAATAGTGTGTATTCATTATGCACTATAAATTGAAAAGTTATTCTAATTAGACAGTGCTGTAATCTTCCTGCTGCTTTGGATCAGATGTCTTCCAGTGTAAACAAAAACCCATCAGACTTGAAGAAGTGGGTCAGATCAAGAGACATCACAGTGCATTATAACATAATCCAGTGGAATTGGTTCTAAAATGGTGCCTCTTGGTAGGGGGAAGGGTACACTGGACTACAGCCTACACTTTGAAAAGGTCACTCTATTGAAAGAGTGTAGAAATTGTTTGTTCATGTCATGTTTTTTTACTTCAGGGCATATTGTAGGTGCTGCATTTACACAAGGAGCCCCATGGCTTTCATGTGCTTTGCCTGTCAGTGCTGCACAAAAATTTGAGTGAAATATCCTTTCAAAAGTCCATTTGCAGAGCAATGAAATGAAACCATCTTAATCTAACAGTATGTAAAAGTGTATAAATTTGGCAGTGACATATGGATGTATAATTGTACAGCTTATGTGCTGCATTAATGAAGTATAAAACTTGTTTCAGAAATGCAGCTATGCAGTGATTTTCATTCCACAAATCCATCAGAACAGCATATCAATGAAACCATATTCTTTCCACAGCATTTGGAAGACATTTGTTGAGCATTAGGACCAGTTGTGATACGGTTCAGAGAGTCCCTGTAAGGCCTGTGAGTGCTGCATTTGCCCTACTTGGACTTGCTCTCATTGAACTATTAACTGTTATGAATTAATATTTCTGTCAAATGTCAGACTCCCAGGCTGAAAGGACCATCTTGGATATTTGGAACTTTGATGCAGGCTTTGCTGTCTCTGGTTTGGAAGGAATTTGAAGGGGGTGCTGGAATAGGCATGAGCACAGCTGCAGGGAAGCAGGGGCAGAAACAGAAGCCCAAAACACTAAAAGAACATACAAAATCATAGGATTTTGATCTGCTGGAAGTGGGGATTCTGGGGAGAGAGATCTTGGAGATTCCTCTCTCTCCAAACTGTTGCACAGCTCAACTCTGTATGTGAGGGATCCCTTTCCACAGTCTATATGTTGCTCACAGTCCCACGTGTATGGGAGACAGGGAACAACCCAGGGCTTGGTGGAGAGATGCATTTGTCTGTAAATACCTGGAATTTAAAGCTGATGGAAGCCAACAAAATATACCTGGAAGATTTACAGAGGTAAACTGTGGGCATGCAAGGCTCTCACTTGAGATCAGCACCACGGATAGATGAGCAGACCAGTAAATAAAAATCAAGAGTTTTAAGAAGTTTGAAAATAAACTTTGCATCTTGCCTAAGTAGTTCAATTTATCAAAACAAACAAACATAAAAAACCACCACCAAACCTTCCCCACCTATTCCTTATTGCATTAATAAGTAACTTCAGCCAAATCTTTTTTTGTTCATTCGCTAATGGTTTAGCTAAATGCATTGGAATGCCTTTCCAAAGCTGATCAGGGATTCATTTTGCACTTTATCAGCATGAAGTAGGTAATCTGAGCCTTTTCATCTCTGGGTACTCATCTGTGCTGAAGAGAAATCTGTTAATTAGAGCCTTCTCTCAATATGGATTTTCTTTCTTTCTGTGTGTATGTGAGAGGAATCAGTCTTTTAACAAAGCAACCAAGTAAGTTTGTATTAAGTGCTCTGTGGCAACATTGGATTTGGAGACACAGAATGCAAGCCTGTTGCTTTTTGTGTTGGGGAGGAAGGCTCTGTCTCTTCTGTGGGTGAGAGAATTGACTAGAAGAACAGAGCAGTTTCATACCTGATTATTTGCCAGTGTCCTAAGTCCTGTATGAAATCAATAAAGATGGCATCTGTTTTTTCCAAGCTACTTTGAGAGAATGGATTGCAGAGGATATATCAGCATAGGGTATAGTATGATTAAATATGTCATATGTAAGCTTTTGTATTGTCTTTGTGGCCTCCACAAAATGAATGAATAATAATAGAATTTAAGAATGCCATAAAATGGCCTCATTTTCAAATGGGGCCTGAGTAGAGTTTTAGTTCAAATACACAGGAACATGTCTACTCCATTGTCAGAATTAGAGTTACCTGTCTTGCAAGTGTATAGTGACTATCACAGTAGATAGATGGTGTGCAGATGTTACCAAAATGTATGTTAAAAAAAAGTAATAAAAGAGGAAATGTGAACATCTCTATCATTAAAAATCTCCAAAAAATTGGTGGTGATCAGTGACTGAGGATTGTCCAGCAAAACTGGAGGAACCAAAAGAAGTCTGTCTTTCCACAAGTAAGAACAAAACTATACAAAAGATTTGTAAACATCTGCTCAAGATAATGGAAGACTTGGAAAGGAGATCGAGGTGATAGAAGAAGCAGGTAAAGAGTAATGCATGGATGGTCCTATAACTGTCAGTAAAATTTAAAAGTTTATCACTATAATAACTTTTCCACAATGGACTGACAAAAAGCAATTTGAGAACTTTACTGATGCAATTTCAGAAAATTATCAAAATATAGTATAGTTTTAATTGTGTTAAAACAACATGAAGTTTAGATTAATGAGTTAACTATCTTTTGTACATTTTCTGGTAAAGTACTTGAACCAAACTCTATGAGACTAAAAGATTTTATGAGTAATCCTAGTAACAATACAGGGGACTAGGTGGTGTTATGGTATTGTATATAAATAGATGTATTTTTCCTTCCAGTACAGGTTTCTTAAATGCTAATATTAATTTATACATTCTTAGGTTTATTTTATTGTAATTTTACCCTTTTGCAATCTTGCTTGAAATCTCTTACAGTGAGTGTCTGGCCATCTTTCTTAATTTTTAAATTTCATTAAAATGATTCCATTGTTTATGTCAAAGGTATTAAAAGAAATCACATACCACTGCTCTGTTTTTTTCCTTACAGCTGAATTACTAAGAGAAGTGATCACCTCATGGCACTTAGAAGTTTACATGGTGTATTCTCAAACACTAGGGTTGTGTCTTTTGACTTGAAAATTCAAATTTAATTGTATTTCAGGCCATATCAAATTTAACACTGACATTGGCAGGAGTCACATGAGTCACATGTGAAGGCTGTCTCAAATACAGGCTTATGAATTATGGTTGCATAATTCTTAAGTATTAACTCTTGCCACCTTAAAACTTATTTTCTTAAATATGGTACACAATACATGATGGATAATGTAATAGAATACAACCTGAATAAATGTAAGAACAATCTTTTTTGCTGTAAGGATAATCAAGCACTGGAACTGGTTCCCTGGACAGTCTTTGGATTCTCCCTGCATAGAGTTATTCAAGTCTTAGTTGGACACAACTCTGTGCAACCTACTGTAGCTGGCCCTGCTCTGAGCAAGGAAGTTGAACTAAGGGGTCTCCACAGGTCGTGTCCAACCTCAGCCTTTCTCTGATTTTATGTTTGCAACATGCTTACCGTGATTTTGCCAGACTGGGAATTTCCAGGCCAATTTTCATCCTGAAGTGCATTTTGATGACGAACTTTCAAGTTCTGGTAAGAGGTTTATAGTGGAAGTGCTGACAAAACCTTTCCTACAACAGTACAAGTGTGTCATTATTATATATAGCAAGAACATGGAACAAGGTGTAGAGTTATGAATTGACCTATAACTCCTGCATGACAAAGCATTTAGAATGGTTGTAATTAGCAATTATCAGTAGCAGTCTCCTATGATTCTCTACGTCATATAGACCTTTAATATATGCTTTCAATTTCCTCTTAAATTAGTAGAACATCTGTTACATATAGAACATGTATTTCATAATGTATTCGACCTGATTTTCTTATGCTTTCAAAAATGTAGAAAAGAACCAGCTGCACCTACTTTAATTTTTGTGGTTCTAGGATTGCATTTTGCTATTTGTACAGAGATGCATTTTCTTTTGGAAAGGTTGTCCTCTATGTACTGATATGTACTACAACATATCTGTTATTTCAAACTCTAAGGAAGCTTAATTTTTGAACTTAGACGCACTTTTTTTTCTTCTTTTCTTTTTTCTCCTCAGTGTCATACTGAGTGGGGTTTGGAAACAGGAAACTATTTCAGAGACACATGTTC
>WEIV01000330.1:358877-448999 GCA_013390005.1 Calyptomena viridis | reverse complement strand
CTCCCACTTGAGATCTGCTGCTGCATTTGAAGAATAAAAGGAGAAGGAGGATGTTGCTGTTCCAAATTTCGTGCTGGAGTTGGTTTTGTTTCTACACTGAGAACAGTGATTTGATGTTGCCTGAGTGTTGTCAAATGGACCTAACTCTGCAAGTTGCAGTGCACTGATTTCCCATTATTTTTATCAGCAGTTGAGGACACTCAGAACTTTGAAGCCAAATTACACAAGGCCTGTTGGGAATCTTCCTGGGAGAGGAAAGGTATTATAATGAATCTAAGCTATTTACTCTCTAACTCAGTGAGAAGAAAGGGTTTTCAACAGGTAGGTGGAAAGGGACTGAAAGGAAGAGGAAAGGCTCCTTGATTTAGGATTGCAAAACCAAACTTATTCTTCTTGTAGATGCCTGAGAATTTAGTCTTCAAAGAAAGGATAAATATCTGCCAGTGAAAATAATATTAACTTGCTGCTTGAGATTTTTGTTTTGTTTTCTTTAAGTAGAAGAACCTGTTGTGATAGAGCAGTCTAGAAAAGTCAGAGAAGAAGGTTGTTAGGAAGACATAACTAGGGAAGACATTTTCTTTCTGATTTGTAATTAGGAAAAAAGAAGGCTCTACTTTGTGCCTGGCTTTAGGCTGTGGCTGCAATGCCTGGCTGCCCCTGTGCTTAGAGCACAGTTATGTGCACTGCTCAGACAGTAAGAAGTTAAACCAAACCTGTTTCTGTTTTAGCTGATCTTTCACCAGAAACCTGGTAAAATCTGTGCCCGTCCGTCCAAAAATAATTTTCTTGTTATAGGGCTTCTCAAAACTGTAGTTGTTGATATTGTATTGTCATTAATGGTCCACCTCTGGATGTCGTCACCCCAATTTCCCATGTAACAGGCTTTTTTCCAAATATTCTTACTTAGGGAGAGTGTCATTTTACTTTTGCTGTTCAGGTTGCTTTAATTAAACAACACTCTTGGAAGCAGATGTGTGTATATAAATATATATATGTATCATATCCGTTCTCTCCGTAAAATATATTTTGTAAATGACAGACAAAACATACTTGTCTCTTTTATTTTCTAATTAAAGTACATATATATATTTGCAATCTGTGTTTAAATATTCCTAATTGTGTTGTGTGATAGTGACCCCTTGGTCACTATCAGTGTTGAATAATTTATTTTATCATGAAATCAATCTAGTTAGGTTGATTTTTTTAAAATTTGTTTGTATCTTTCAGTAGTGTCTGACAAGGAAGCTTGCTATGTATTTTTATTAATTGCAGTCTGAAAAACGGAACAGTGATTTTATATCTGTTTTATATTTTAATTGTGTGTGATCTGTGAAATATGCTGTATTAAAAATAAACAAAGCAGTTTTGGGAGGCAAATAAGGATAAGGTTCTGTGGTAACTGCTAAATTAATCTCAAAATGCATCTGCTTTATGATGAGGTTTCTAGGCAAAAGAAATACCAGTGCCAGGATGTCATGTTTCATTGGCTGAGGCAGTAAGTGGGGAAATTCTGATAAAAGCCAAGAGGACTTTTTTTTTCCTCCTGATTGGTAAAGAAACAACAACTTTATTTTCTTTGTACCTCTCTACTCCTAAATTTTAGTGCCAGGTATTGTAGCAATCTGTTGTGTTCATTCAGGAATATTTATCAATTTATTTAAATTGAACTGCACTTACTAGATGAAGGTTTAAAGAATAATCTGTAATATTCTGGAGGCTTCCCCATGCAGACACAGGACTCTACAGCAGGGCAAGTACTGGGGCAACATTTTTCCCCTCCAATCTTTCAGATTTTCTGCAATGCATCTCAGCAGTGGTGAAGGATTTAGTGCTCTCTAGATTATCTGAGTTCTTATAAGCGTATCTGATAAATTACTCACTCTATAAATGCATGAAAATTTGCAGTATCTCTGGAAATGACAAGAATATCAGAAGTGACAGATAATTTATTTGGTATGGTTGTTAACTGGACATGAAATCAGTATGAGTAATAACCAGAGTAGTTTCTTGTCTCTGACAGTGAAATACTGACTTTAAACCTCATCAGGCTTGAAAGTTTCTGCCTACAACGCTCTGTACAAACTTATTGTTAAATATTCTGTGGGACCTCTGGCGGTTGTGCTGGTCAGATGTAAAGCTGAGTTTTCTTTGTTTCTCCATCCATAGTTTAACTCTGTGTGATTGTGGAGAAGGGGGCTGAAAAATTGTTTGCTGGATTGCTCACATGCATAAAGACATGCCTGGCTGAGTGTCGGACAGAGCAATGGATCCAGGAGCTGCTGGACTGACATCACTCACACTGGAACAATTCCCACAGTACTCCCAAGCATTCACAGATTCCTCAGGTTCCAGTTATAGCTCATTTCACTTCTGTTCCCATGTGGTGCATGGGTCTAGATGCTCAATGGGAAGATTTTACAGGCTGGTAGGGTGTGGACGATGGGGAATTCCATTTGAGAAGTCCTTTTAAGCCCTGTCAGTGTTGCACCATTGTTATTGGGTTGAGGCATATTGAGTCCTTTTCAGTTCTTCCCATTTTTTACTGAACTATTAATCTACTTCCCCACATTTAAAACTCCTTTGGTAAGCCTCTTGGAGAACTACCATGCCTGCTTGTTGATCACATAAAAAGTGAGATGCACACGTAATTCATGCACAAGAAAACAGAAGCAAAGTGCAGAAGCCCATTACAGATTTCCTATACATTGGGAATGTATGTTGTTTTTTTCAGAAGTTTATAGTTTCCTTCTACTTAACTGTCAAAATTAAAATATAACTTACTGTCAAATATATTTTCTTTGCAAAAAGAAATTGAGTTCTCTCTGGGGCAGTGAGAACCTCTGTTCTTTAAAGTCCAGCAAAGCTTGCACTTTTGGGGCTGTATAAGCCTGGAGGAAAAACATTGTCATGCAGAAGTCAATTCTGCTCACCCATTAGGAAAGCACATTCACACTAATGGCTCTACAGTCAATGAGTGGCAAAGACTTGCAGGAAGACATACCTGTTTCACTGTTCACTGATCTTGCAATTTGATCAATATTATTTTGAATGAATTTTTTTAACTTCATCTGTAACATCTCTTTTTACAGCCAGACTGAATGTGCACCATAAAACTGTATTGCAGATACTGCTAAAAGGACCAGCCATGTCTTTTACAGGTCCAGGTCTACAGTAGAGACTCAACTTCATTCAGCCACATGGTTTTATCTGTTTTCAAATGAGCTCCTATTATGCTGTGGTACCCTGAGGGAGTACTAATGTGATCTCTTTGCTGACTCTGAGATGTTTCTGTTCTCTCTAGCAGAATTTCTCAGCAGGTACCACAGCTTTCTGTTTGCTTCCAAAGTGTTACAGCAGCTTTTGGGCATTTAAATTTTGCTGTTGTGTTCCGAGTTGTAAAAATGGAAGGATAACTCTGAGTTTAACTTTCATCTGTTACAGGTGGTCTGTGCCAGTGTCCATATCTCCTGGTCCCAGACAGAGCTCGCTGTAGAGCCTGTGCAGAAGATGGGTAGATTTTCTGTGCTCCCCTGTCTCTGGCTGGCTGAAGAGTTCATTCATCTGGGAAGAGCCCACGGGGTCTGAATGGATGTGACTTGGTGTCTCCTGTGAAGAAAAGTTTCTTCAAGTGTTTCATTTCCCCTCTGCTTTTCACCACTGCAGCTAAATACAAGCTAGATTTCCAAGGAGGAGGTAAGAATCTTAGGTGAAAATACCTATACTTCTGTCAATTATGTAAGTCAATTGTGGTTCCATCCAAAGAGCAAGTATCTTCCAATATAAGGAGCACAGAGGAGATCAGAGGCTTGTAGCAGAGCAGTTTATTTATTTATTTTCAGCCTGTCTTGCATTTCATTTAACACATGACTTCCTGTAAACTGTATATTACCCAGCAACAAAAATATTTCTGTACAGAGTAGGAAAGGAATGAATGATATTCTTATGTTGAGGTTTCATTTGAGGAATGCCAGAGATGACCAGGTAATCTAGTTGTTAGTTAGAATGTGTCAAATCAAGCACAATATAAAGGAAACCATGTCTAGAAGGTGTCCTGTAGCAGTATGGAAAGTGATTGACTATTAGATATTTTAAATAACTGAGGAAGTGGCACAGGGAGAAGTTAACTGTTATAGCACAAGTGTTAGTAGAGGCAACAAAAAACATGTCTGGGTGTTGGCACAAACAGTTTTGTAGGGATTTTACAGCAAGAGGAATTATGTGATTGGGACACTAGGATCAAGAAATGTCCACAAGCCACATAGTCTGAAAGCAGAAAGGAGAGTTGCTGTTGGTTGTAAGCAGAATACAAAAATGAAGCAATCTGTAAAAAGTTGTTAATGCAGTTCTAATTAAAAAACAATTTGTGATATTTCTGCTGCATAAAGAGTAAGAGAAAGACACAGTGTAGATCAAGTAGGATGGAAACTTGGTGGGACTCCACTCTTCTGGTCCAAAATTTTTCAATGACCTGCTGCATGGTTTTCTCTCTGGTTTAAAGTGGCATAGATTTACTACCTACCTTCTGAGTTGCTATGGTATCTTACTCTAGCAAATTAATTAATTCATATGCTTAATAGCAAACATATGTAAGTAACTTATTATATGTAAGTAACTGATCAGAGATGCCAGGAGGTTTTATCTTCTTAAATGTGTCTATTCTTTCCCAGGGCCATGGCCAAAATGTTCAGCATCTTAACAATTGAAATATAGCAGAACTAACTTCTAAATTGAGATACTAGGAGCAGCAGAATTATGGAAAAGAGTGTAACTCTGAGAGAAATTAAAGCCATCATTATAATAATTCTTGTGCCCTCCCCTTCCTTAGCACAGACTGTCATCAGAAGGGCCATTTTTTATCTAACACAGGTTGTGATGTGTCTGCATTTTACAAATTTAAAAGTAGTTTTCAGCAGAGATGTCTCAAAACCTTCTGTTTTCTCAGTCTCCTAGCAATACAATTCAATAATAAACTTCAGGTATTCTGAATAAAAACTCACCTTTTTTGAGCAGCATTTAATAGAATAAATGGTAGAATTGCATTTGTAGTTCATATAACTAGTACCATGTAAGAACAGGGAGAGCCCAAAGTGCCATTTTTTAATGCATAAAATGCATTTTACTTTGTAATTCACTTGCAAAACATTTATTGTCCTTTAAAATAGATACCGTTGGATTTCAATTAGAGGTTTTTTACATATAGGTTATATTTACTTTTTTTTAATCACTTAGAAGTGTGAAATCAAGCTTTGCAAAACCACAAACAAGGTGGTCTTGCATTAGGAATGGCATTGTCAGCACACATTGTTTTGCAGTCAATTATTGTCTCCTACACTTAAAAACAGAGGCCTGGTGTTCTTTCCCTCTCTCTTTTCCCGTTCTGCACAGCTAAATGCATATATTAACACTGTGGTATCCAGTTGAAAATGGAAATTTAAGAGAATTTAAGAAATTTAAGAGAAGAGTAAGTGTCCCTAACATGTCAATAAAATTAAATGACATCCTTCCCCTTCTATCTTTTCTTAAGCTCAGGATTTCCTGTGTCCTTTCAGCAGTGTTTTTAATGGGCTTTGAGTTCATCATGTTATTGCATGGAGGATTATCTCCATATGGTGAAGGTACTGCCAACCCCACCAGAAGGGCATTTGCTATTCCTTAGTAGCTTTGAGGTTTTGAATAGAATAGTGGGCAATGAATTTTAGAAATTACAAACATTATCAAGTCCCTGTTTCCAAAATTCTGGACTTTTTCACAATTAAGATCATTGCTTGCAGTATATCATAATTTTTGAAGCTATTTTCAGAGCACGTACTCTCTTTGTCAAAATGAATCCTCCTGGGGATAATGTATTAAATGAGGGTGAAAATGGGTACCTTCAGTGTGAGTGCATTGGAATTAAATTCATAACACATTACCACAACTGTAAAGATATTGCTAAAGAAATTTTTATCATTTTGTATTTGAGGAGTATGTAAAAAAGTATAATTGAACCAACAACCATGGCATGATTTTAGGAATGTATGATAACCAAAAGTCTGATTGCATTCATCTGAAAGGATTCTACCCAAATCCCTGAAGGCCTAATGAATTAATGTCTGCCCAAATCATGTTATAATGAACCATAAATTATTTATAATGTTTTTTGTGGAAAGGGAAATCTCCTTAAACCTCAGCTTTTTCTATCAGTATTTAGAAGACTGGGGTTTTTTTATTGATAGATGGAATGGTTACTGTGCTTCCTACAGTTATCTTTGGTTTCATTCACTTGTTCCATAGTGTCAGCTTGTTAATACTAGTGAGCTATTCATATTCTGATTAGTAAATATCTGTAGATTGTTCCTAAATTTTTTACCCTCCATGAAGACAAAGGCAGTCTTGGTATGAGCCAAAGGTCTTGAAATCACTAATAAAGTTCCTACTGCTGTTAGTGGGCACCACCTCCTTTATGTTGTATTTAGTTACTTTCCAATAGAGTTGTTGGCTGAACTGGAGTCATCCCTGAGAGGGAAAAAGCTAGAGGCCAGGCTGGCATTGCACACCAAATGCAGCTGGGAGATGCTCAGAGTGAGGACCCATCAAGGTCAGAGTGGCTGCACAGCTCTGCCTTGTGCTCTGTGCCAGCAGCCTTGCCAGGTGGGAGGGAGGGGCACAGGGAGCCCAAACCCACCTCTATTGCAAGGACTTCAAACAGGGCATGAAAAGAAAAATAAAGAAAAAAAATAATGACACCCAAAAAAAGGGGTCTCTGAGTGCTGCTCTGAATGCACACATTCATGTGCTTAATTTTACACTAACAAGCCATTCCGTGCAGGCTTGAGGGCTGAAATGGGTGAAGGGTTACTGTGCAGTGGGTCCAGGCAGATTGCCCTAAACCCTGCTTTGAAAATATTATAGGCCTGTCTAGCCCTGAGGATAAACTCCAGATTTTAAAGTCTTACTGTAGTTTCATTCTCTTCATTTTAATCAATAAAGGTGAACAGTATTTTGACACTCATGATGCACATGTTTTGTGAGCATGTAGAATCTCTCCCTGTAATGGTGGTACATGAAAACACATTTCTTTGCAGGCAGTGAAAATCATGGCTAAAAAGGGTAATTCAGAACACCTACTGAACAGTCAGAAACCTCCCTTAGACCACTCTTTTTAACAGACCTGTAATTTCACAGTCTGTGATATTAAAATGGAGTTTGGGGACATAGTATTGGAATGTCAGAATGGTTAAAATAAAAATGCTATGGTGAGAGCTGAGAATTATTTCAGCTTTCTCAATTTGGATCCAACTAAATCTATCAAGATAAGTGACAGGTGATTTATACTAACAAGGAATTGTCTGAGAGGAAAAGAGAACTGAAAGAGAATGGAATTGAGATAGACATGAGTGAGGAGAACAACACACTTGAATTTCTCAGATGTGTCTAAGCATGTCATTGTATAGACAACAGCTAAGGGAGCAAAAAGAAATCACTGATCAAGCACAGAGTCAACTACCAAACAGTAGCCAGAAAAAAAACTTTGGAGAAACTAATTTAAGTATTCTGGATGAAACTAGATAATAAGGAATGTACCTTAACACCAATTTATTTCACTGACAGCCTTAAAATGTCACTTGTGTATTTACTAAAAGCATTTATCATCATATTTTTAAATCATAGCTGATAAAAATACAGCTGAGACACACTGGCAGCTGATGTAAGGGGAGCATGGCTGGCAGAGGAGGCTGAAGGCTGCCTGTGCCTCCAAGGGGCACTCTGAACTTGTCACTGGTGCTGTCTGGTCTCACTGGAGCCATGCAGCTCAGCAGGCCTAATCTCAGTCAGGTTGGCATTTCCCTTTCCATATTTCTTGCCCTGTGCCCTTTTTTTGGGAGGATGGCAATGATTACAGTGTACACAGTTTCCTACTTCTGAGGGAAAAAGCCAACATTTTACCTTGTAGAACGTTGGAAAAGGCCAACAAGTTAGCCCTGATTGTTAACTGCTGGTGTTGGCCAAGGAGATTTTGTTCCCAGAGAGCCCACTGAGCTCCTGGTGCAGCTCTCAGTGAAGCACATGCAGCTGCTCAGGACCGGCCCATTGCGATGCTCAGTGCTCGAGGGTGACACAGAGCAAAGAAAGGAGCTCATGGACACAAAGTGCCCCCGTGGGTGGCAAGACAAGGGGCTGTCACTGGGAGGTAACACGTTGTGGGGTGACTGGGGGGCTGTGCAGGGAGAAGACCACCAGGCCACCTGCCCACTGGCAGTGGGGAGATGCCAATTCCTGCACCAGCAGAGCGGGGCGAAGGGACACGGGGGGCGGCTGATGGCTGGGTGGGCTGCAGGGCTCCAGCTGAACTACACGGGTGTCAGTGACTTTAGGCATGTGGTTGTCAACCTGAAATGCATTAGGAAGGGGCATGTAACAGTGGGATTGGCTTAGATTTTCACACTTTCAATTTGTGAAAAGCAATGAATATTCTGCTTGTTGAGAGGTTAAATATAAAAGCTTGGCTCTGGTGCAGCTGCCATTTATTCTGTTGCAGTGTACCTTTCTTTTTTTTTGAAGTGAAAAATTCATTGCTTCAGACCAACTGCTCCTTTTTTTCCTCCTTTATAATTTTTTAAATAATCTTTGAAATTTTAGAATAAAAAGCTGGAAGAAGTGTCAGAGCTGAACAGATCCAGTTCCTACACTTTGGTTCCAGCATTGCATAATTAGATCTTCTACAAACTTAATTAAATCTTCTCTTAGTGCTGTTCAGCACTAAGACCTGTCTACAGCTTTCCATTTGGTTTTGTAATAAACCTGTATCATTGTTTAATACATCAGCTGTGTTGGTTGGCTGAGCTGAAACCAGGTTGCTTACTTGAAGACGCAGCATTTGAAAATCAGAGCAAGCATTTGTTCTCATTTTCTTTGCTGCTTGCTTTGATGTGTGTAGTGTTCACCTGTCCCTGTCTGTTCATTGTTTCTAGGTAATTATTGCAATTTAAGAGCCATTTAATTATAACTCGTTACAATTATTTTATTAATAAGTCAAAAGAGTATATATTTCTCCAGTCCATACAATGAATTCATTTTATGGTAACAAGGGAAATTCTCTTTTCAGTAATGATGATTATATTCTGGTAATTTACGTAGCCTAATTGGATTATTTCTTGTCGCAGTCCTTTAAAATAACTTTTTGGGTGCATTGCCAGTGCATTCTAATGCCAGTTACTCTTACAATTTGTCTTATTGATGCCACTCTTTTGTGACTCTATGACTATTAAAAATTCTGACTGTCATCCTACAGATCCTGTTAAATGTTAAAACCATCTGGGAATGTCTCAATCGATTAGTCTTGTGCAAACATTAGATGCAGAATGATAGCATTAAATTCCATCTTCAGCTTATGCTGTAACTACTAATGCTGTAGACCTTATGAAAACCTTCTGAATTTTTTTAAATGTTTAAGGTGATTATAAGGAAAGGTGACAGGTTTAGGGCCTAGAAGTAAGTGCAAGTATCTATTTAGCATTCATATTTAGGAAGTTTGTATAAGAAACAGCAGTAGTAGATATGCAATTTGTGCCCTTCTGCATTGGTTACTGTATCAGGGTATGTTTTGCAGGTTGAAAAGGACAGAGAAATCCTTTTGCTGCCTGAGTAGTTCCCATTTTATGTTTACATGTAGTTTACAGTGAAGAAAATGCATTTTTCTTCCCTCTGGAAGAGCTGACTTGTATCCATTTGCAGTTTGTATGTTATCTGCTGAAGCTGGGAGACAGTAAATACTGCCTATAAAGTGTAGTGTCTGTACTGAACTATAATAAATAGTCAGATTCTTAACTGAAACAGAGCAAGCAGCAGCCTGCTTCACACTCAGGTTTCCAAAAGATTGTTGTCTTTTGAGGCTAATAATTCAGCAGTAGTATTAATAATTAATCATTGATGACCTTTATCCATTTTCCACCAGAGGTGTCCTTCACAGGACACTGATGGTGAGACACATACTCTGCCCTTTATAGACAATGGAGTCTTTTCCCCAGTAGGTCATTCATCAGTGTGTTCCCAAACTCTGGGCCAGCAGTGGAAGTGAGAGCCCCGATGCTGCCCCTGCCCCAGTGCCCTCCTTCAGACCCTGCATGGATCTGCCACTGGCAGGTCCTTGGGACAGGAATGGTCCAGTGGGAGCACAGAGCATTCCTGCTCACTGGCTGTGCCATTGCATCCCCTCAGCTCTGCTGAAACTGGCTTTATTTCTGCCCAGAACCAAACAGGATGCCCAAACTGAAGAATAACATTTTTAAATGTGACTGTCTTAAGGCGGTTTTTATAGATTTTACTCTAAACACATGGAACCAATCCAGGCAGCTTTGAGTGGAACATAAAAATATAAAGAACGGAGAGTTTCAGTGCCCACGAGCATAGTACTGCTCACTAGAAGATTATTTTATTAGCCTTTCCTATGCCTTTTTTTTTCCCCTCTAATTTCAACCAAAAGTAGAATCCACTTCCCATCAAGAACATAGAGTTGCCATAGATTAGCACCACATCTGTGGCTGCCTGTGCTGATCTCTGACATGAGAGGCTGTGAGTCCCCTGTGTGGGGGCAGAGGTGGGAGAGATGCCTGCCAGGACTAGGAGGGATGCACTACTGCCAAGGCTGAAATGCTCCTCAAAAATAGCAGCACCTGCCGGAATCATTATGATTTATTTTTTTTAAATGTGGAAATGTGTTTTCCATGACTGGAGTCCTGTTTCACTCAAGAAGGGGCCCTACAATACCTTACTTGTGTTTCACCTGGCTCTGCTGCTGTCTGTGGCAAAATTAGAGAATGTGGTTTGAAATTACAGGCCCAAATAATCTGCAGAGACCAAAAGAGATGTTCCTATATAAATTCATGCCGTTGGTATCAAAACTGAGTCATCCTGATTCTAAAGGAATTTGAATCTACTTATAGATTTATTTTCTAGCCTTATCTAATATTGTCTGCTGGAGAAAATAGTGGGAAGCCCTGATAACACACATGTACATGTATCTTGAGCAAAGATTAAGGTAACTACCTGGGTAGCTGGTAATTATTCAAGCCTTAGGACACCATTTTCTTGAAAATACACACAAGGGAGAAATGAAAAATAACTGTAATAAATTATTAATTTTAAGGAAATTAATATGCTAGCTGCAAAAATAATCACTCTGAAATGCAGATATGGCTAGAATATTTTAGCTGGTTAAATATGTTGTAAAGATAACAACTATTTATGGAAGTACAGGTTGTCATAAAAGTTAGCTTTGGATACACAGCTTCTTCCACTTTAATTCTGTGCGAATTAGGTAAATATAAATTGTGCTATTTCCTACAAACATTTTAGACTCTAATTTTATGTTTATTTTGACCTGAATGGTTATTCTGTTTACATTTGTAATTCTCCAAGGTATAACTAGTATTTCATCTGGTATACAAATAAAAAATATGCTTTTACTAAGAAGGAACCCTTTAAATATTTACAAATTCATGTTATGATTGCAGAAACAGAAGAGAAAAATTTTGGAAATCAAAATGCTGTCTAAATAAAGTTTGTGCTTTTAAGGCGTGTATGATGAATTATAACTTTATATCACATGCATATATTTTGAGTTGTAGCGGTTCTTTGGATTTCATTTAAGCTACAGACTATAGGTAAAGCAAGTCATTCTATTATTTTAGTTTTCCCCTTTCTCATCTACTTTCACATGTTTAACATTTAACATTTGCAACTTGCATTTCAAAACCATCCAAGCAATTATCTTCGACAGATTTTAAAATAAAAATACTTAAAAAAAAGTTACCAATGTTCCTAATTATTGTAATTGATTGTAATATTTAACTTTGGAAATTCAGTATTTGAAATATAAAATTAAATGGTTTGGATTGAATAGATTTCAGATGAGACAACACTTTGCTTCATCAAAGAGACATAAACTGTTCTGTATAGAGACATGCCCAGTTTTACTTCACTCAGGAAAAGCTGAGTAGATTTCATTTCTGCAGACATATTCCTCACCTGCCATGTTACATAGCACTAATAATCTTGTTCTGGTGGGAGATGCCAGTGGGTATCCCAGTGTGGCTCCTGTCAGTTCCTGGAGGAATTCTGTGCCTCTGGGTATAGAGCAGTTGTGCAGCAGAGCCGTTCAGATGTGCCACGCTGTGAGCCTTGCCTCAACACAGACAGCAGCAAGATCTTTTGCAGATAAATTAGATACTTTGAAACCTGAGGGTAACCTGGTTTGTATCATTGGTAGCTGAAGAACCTACTATTGGATGATAGTTTTATAGATCTTTATCATCTGTGTACCAAACCAGCTGGTAATAATTAATTTTAATTAATTAACTGATCTTTGTGTGTCTGAAATCTGGCTGTTAGGGAAAACTGGAAAACTGTTAAAATGTGTTTCAAGTCCTGGGCTCTTCACATGTCATATCAAGGTAAAAATGCAAATGTGTAGGTTGGGTATTTAAGGTGAAGGCAAATTAAATTAAGAATTGTTATGTAATGTTATTCTGTAGAAAGCTCCTTTTCCTAGTGGCAGGTATAATGCTACTATAAGAATATATGGGGAATATTTTGCTCTATTGGGTGCCATGATTTTAGTCTCCTAAGTCCTTTTGTTCAGAACATTGTGTTTTAAATTCACAAACCTCTCTCTCAACAGTGGCAGAGACTTCCCCCTCCAGACTGTAAAAACTAAAGCCAGAAAAGGGGAATTGTTCTCAGCAGCGCTTTCAGACCTTGATCTTTTGGCTTTTCACCTGTAGATATGTTTAATTTCTTGGCACAGGACTCGTTAGAGGATTTTGGGTGATTCTCATTTCCACGGGAATCATGGTCACCCAAAGAGCACTTGGAATGCTTATGGAATTGGATACACTGACAATTAATCTGACTGAAAGCAAAACAAATATTTCTTTTATTGCATAAGAAGGAGTCCATATGTTTATAAACCTTGCTTAGTACCAGGAAACTTATTGAGTAATTTCTCTGTTAAGCTCCTGTCCTTTGATTATGGTCATTCTCTGAGTCACTTTCTCCAGGTGTGGGGTGCCATTCCAGCTCTTGAAGACTATGGAAAAATGCCAAAGGAACTGGAAAAGAGTAGAAAAAGCTTTAAAGTGCTCAAAATATTCTACCAACTATCTCAGATTTTGCAAGCAGATGGAAACAGAGGGCCAAAAGGTATTTTCAGTAAGTCTGAGAAATACTGATGGAAGAAATTCTTAAGGAGCTCCTTTCCTCTTTATATTCAGATTGTTAACTAAGGGTATTTGAACCTCTTTCTGTGCATGGAAAAACACAGAGGGAATCTGCTGGATATTTCTATTCTAATTTGAAAGAATATAGTATAGCAGGGGAATATGCAAGGAAGGAATATGAGAGTGTGTAATCTATTTTTAGCTAACCTACTGTAGTACATGAAAATGAGTGGAAAAATAATCTCTGCACTCTCTGAATCACTTTAACATCAACACTGACTCGCATGCTTTGAAATTGCATATTCTGCCTCATCCACATTCTCCCTCCTTCCTTGTCTGTAGCTGTAATGAATGTCTGGATAATGCCTATTGATGCAGATGATTGTACTGCCACTTTTGCCTTTCAGTAACGTTCCCTTTCAAGCTGTGTTTCTGTGCTGATCCTTTAGTTTACCAAAATTTCTTCCTTTGGTCTCTTTTATATGGAAAATGCCAAATCCTTGCCATTTTCTCTGTGTTTAATTTACTTGGCCTTATTTCATTTTGTCTTTGTAGGTGAATGATATTGTGAATTATTGGGGGTAGAGAGGATAACTGATGTTCATGAAATGGAAAATTTAGCCTTCCTTGGCTTTGTTTTGAATTACTGTTTTTCATTTTAATTATGTTTGTGGCAGACTTCTAGTTAATATGAACACTCCTTTTTCTTATTTTGTGACAATCTGGGTAATCACTTCTCTGGATTTGCACTTTGTCTGGAAGTCCTGCATTTGGGTTTATTTTCTCTGTTTGTGCAACCTCTGTCACTGCCTTCATATGTTTCTGGAGCTCCTGGCTCTGATAGTGATAAATGTCTACCTGGGATGGGTTTGTTTCTGTCTCTTCTGACTCATTCAGTGTCTTTTATATTGGTAATAGGAGACAAAAATCGAGAATTTCTTCAGAGAGGAACATGAGGAGACAGAAATCTGCAGTTCAGTACAGTTAGCCTTTAAAAAAACATATGGGGGTGGAGGGGCAAGAGAGAGGGATTACTCTGGAAAGCCTCACAGATTATACATCTGCCCCTGTAATTCAAACTGGGACTTAACACAAAAGTTGATTGAGTAACTTCATAGTGGCAGCATAATCTCCCTTTTTCTGTGGCATGTATTTTGGAAACCCTCCCTTACTAACCACTCCCTCATCCTCGAATGTTTGAATGCTGCTTACTGTACTCGCCAAATATAAAATTAAACACCTGCATGGTTGTTATGCACAGCTGTATCCATCTGCTGAGCATGCCACTTTCCATTTGCTTTGATTAAGAGCAGGTTAAGAGAGACTTTAATTAAAGAAAGTTCGTAACACAGTTAAGCATCCACCTCTTCATCCTCTTGCCTTGATTATGTTTTTCTGCTTTTCTCCTTGATAAAGGTAAGGTATTGACTCCAGAAGGGACACAATTTAATGATAACAATAGATAATGATTTTTCAGTTTGAATATAGAGCATCTAGACAGTGTGCTTAGGCTGACACGTTGGCTGTGATTTTGTGCACCAGCAGTTCTTTCTGAAGGTGTGGTATGGGGCTGAAAAACTGCTGTTGATCCTGTTTCCTGGTTGTACAGCTCATGTAGTGTTGTTGTATTGTGCTATCTCTATGGGTAGAGATAATATTTTTCCTGATACCGTGGTTATCTGTGTTTAGAATAGGAAATATGGTAAGAATTACTCCACAGACAGGCACATAAGCCAAGAAAAGATTTCACAGAGCTGTCATAAAGGAGACAGTCCAACAGTATTGCAGGGTTACACCTCTAAATGGCACTTGAGGGCACTGAGGTGAATGACCTGACTCCAATCCCAATAAACATTAGAGCACCCAATGAATATGTGCTCAAGTCACAAACTTTCTAATTATTGTAACTCAGTAGATGTGCATCTTAATGAGAATTAGATATATTGAAGTAAACAGTGATAAAATGCATTCAATTCTTCCTATGTACAGTTAATGCAGATATTGCTCATGTAGCACCTTTAGCCTCATGGCAGTTGGTACCTGTGGGCTGTAGATTGCAGTGAGAGGAGTAATCAGTGATAGATTTAAACAAAGACAAAACGTATCTTATGTGTGCATATGATTATGAAATTCAGAGTGAGATCTGGAGAAATGTTAATCTTCAAGTGATTCTGATTCTTGGTGGTTATCCTTTTTGAAGGGAAGCCCAGAGGACCTCTCTGGAGTGGAACTGTGAAACTTATGAGCACTGCTATTACTACAAACATCCTCTGTTATTCCCAAAAATGTAAAATAAATGTATCTGGATTCCACCAGCAAACTGCTGATAAGTAGTCATGGGTGAAAACAAGCTTCAGTTCATGCTGATTTTGCTTTTTTGAGAAATATTAGGAAACATCTAAAAGGTATGTCCAGAGTAATTTTCTGACTTTTTCAGCATGGTTAATCCTGTTTCCAAAAACAATAAATTGGAATAAAGAACTTCAGGAGAGCACTTAAACAAAGGAAGGCTGAAGCTTTGCATTGAGACAGTGTTCAGAAAAAAAGTACAATAGAACCAACCTTACTAGGATTATAGAGAAAAGACAAACTTACTTTTCAGTTGAATGGCAGTCAAATTTTTAATTAATGTCATATTAAGAGAATATGTAGTTTTAAATCTGAAATGTATTGATTTTTACCTCTTTGTCTTACGACATTTACTCTCCAACTTAACTCGAGTGTCTCCTGAATCTTTTTTCTTCTTTTCCTCACACATTTTCATATGCAGACCTAGCACATATAAGCTAGGAGTGGAAGTAGGAAAGAATAGGTTTCAAAAGAATCTTCCCTTAAAACACAGACAATATGTTGAGAACTCTAGCATTTGTATATTTATTAAAATTTTATGTAACCACATCTTGTACAGAAGTTTGAGACTAGTTTTGGATGTATGAAAGATTGCTTTGTTCAAATCCTGCAATAAGCATTATAAAGAATGTGAAAATCTTGTATATGGGTTATCTATCGAGGTTGTAAATGAGCCTTTCCAAGGTAACTCTTGATATCATCCTAGAATTTCAAATAATGGTAATGCTGTAATAAATGTTGTCTTCCTGACCTTCTCAGCCTGTTGAAATTGTACCTTTTTGAATTTATAATATTTTTAACATTGATTGGCATTTGGGAATGTGCAGCTTTGTCAAGACTCAGAAAAAAAATCTTATTTCATGACAAAAAGAAATGAGAAGGGTTTTTTTTCTCACTATTCATTATGTGTTCTGGAAACTTGCTAAGACAAAGCATAGACAGGTTCAAGTGTCCATGCTGACCAACAAAAAACAGGGGGTGAAGGCCATGTTTCATCTCAGGTATCCCTTACAAAACACAGGGAATATGTGAGTATTCTGAGATCTCATTCTGACTAAAACTTTTACTTCAGACATGAAAATATTTCTATATGAGGTGATGAAAATCTATGGTCTTGTAAGGGTTCGGCTTAGATGAATTGACCTTTTCCAATTTTCTAACTGGAACCATTTAACCATTTTGCCACAATCCTCTGTGGTGATGTTTGTAAAGATCCAGGAGCTGGATGAACTATCCTTGTTCCCACTGGCAGCATCTCTGAGCTGCCATGGGATGTTGCTGAGCAGCAAATTCAGTGCCACAGGAGGAACACTGTGGATTCACTTCCATTACCTGTGACACCCCGGGCATTGCATGGCACAGCAGGAAACCCTGCATTATTCCCTGGATGGAAATGTGAAACAAGGGTCCAAATAGGTTTCAGAGTATTTCAGGTTGCCAGTTGCTGTTGCCAGTTTCTCAGTCACCTTCCTGAAAAGCACAGCTGATTTCTAAGTGGTAACTCAGTCTTTAGCCTGAAGCCACTCCTTACAGCTAAGGAGGCTGTGGTTCCTTTCAGGAGGGACATTAGATCTTCTTCAAGGCAGATGTTGATGGTCCTTGTTACTTTAGCACTTGTCACACACTCCAGTTTTCTCAATAATCTGGAGAAAAAACATCCACTTCCAGTGCAAATGGCTCCAATTATCAGCAAAACAATTTATTAAAAGAAAGAGATTAGAATATCAATCAAGGTGACAAGTTTTACAAAACTGACCTTTGTAAGGAAGAGAGAACTGGGTGAAAGTCACTTTGCATTCTTAATAATACTGGTAAACTGCAGTGCAGATACTTCAGCCACTTTAACAGTGTGGGAACAAATGATCTGTGGTGTGATTTAGATGATACAAGAAAAGTCTGTCTGTTCTTTCTATCCGGCCTTAAAGGTCTATAGACTGACCTCAGAACTGAGGTTAAAAAGGAATCTGTAATGTTAGCACCTAATAATATTGTGATGTTACTGTGTTCTTTGAAATCATATTGCAAATTTATAGCACTTTATAGTGATTTCATATTGATTTAGCATCAGAGGTTATCAAAATAGAATTATAGGAACCCAAAGGTTATGTCCTTTCAGTGAGCCAGAGTCTGAAATTGCTTCTTTATCTTACTCTCATCCACTAGTGAAATCCTGCCCTAGATTTTTGCTGGTTTAAATGCTCTCAGAAACAACATCATGAAATGATCAAGATTTGGGAAGAAATTAGCCAAGACTGTATAGTAAGATGGCAACAGGGTAGGGCCTACCTAGGACCAGCAATAGCAAGTTAATTAGACTGTGCCCAAAGCTGGGACAACTGATGAGGTGAAACTACAGCCTGCAGCAATTCATCATCAGTTGTACTGTGCTGCAGATACCATCACACTGTGGTCAGAGCTGTGCTTGGCTGCCTGGATTGGGCTGACTTGAACCTGTGGTTACAGGAAGGAGCAGTTCAGCAAAGACAAGCTCCAGAAGGAGAATCTTTGGGATTTAGCCCAGTCCTTGTAGCTCCTATACTATGTTTCCCAATTAATCCTTTCTACCTCAAACCAACTTTTTCTTTTGATTGATAATCTAGTGTTAAAAACTAACTAAACCAAGTGAATTATCCTGGTTCTCTGCATCTTGCTGTGTTTTGCCAAAATTATTTTGAAATTTGATTTTTTAATGAAAAGTTTAATAGGAAAAGCAACCAGGCCTAACAGCATGCATGTCTTCTAGCAAAACAAAAGCCCACATCGTCATTATAGGAGGAGAGAAAGAAAAGGGTGATGTGGGACAGCAGTAGGATGGAAACTTTTATTCCAAGTGGTTTTTTTCACCTTAGCACTGTGGTTCAGCTAATTGTTAGAGTCCTCCTAAACCTCCTACTGTTTGTGTTCTGAGACCTACAGGTCAATCATTGTCTGATATGTACATCTGGTTTGCTGTGAGTAGTTTTAATTCTGTTCAAAATGTTAGCTCTCTCTGATAATAAGTTATTATTTAGGCCACCAAAGAACTGATGTATGTTGTGAAGTGGACACAGCAGGAATGCAGCAAACACCATCAGTGGTGCCCTGAATAGAGAGGAGCACAAAATTCAGTGATTTATTGCTCTGACACTTTCACTGCCTTCAGTGTTTAAGGCATTTGTCATTGCTGCTCCATTTGGGGAGATGTAGTCCCGTTAACTCTAGGCCAAACTGATGATGCTTCACTTGTATCAACTGTAACTATATCTGTTGAGATTTTTCTTTTCCTTATAGGCTACTTTTTCTTTTTGTGGAGTTATCTTGGAGAAATGGATAAATAAGATCTATGAGCTGAAGGATTCAAATCCAGTTGTCCATGCCCAGCTCCCAGCCTATTTGTAGTTTGCCATGGTCTGGGTGCAGAAGAATATCATTCCTATCACAGAAACAAAACTTGCTTGACAGCCAAAGTTTCCTGGGAGAGAGAGACTGAAGAAAAGTCAATCCTGATGTAGGCAGGAAGGGGAGAGCACGGGAAATGGTGCAGCCAGGAGCTGCATGTGTGGCCTTGCTGGGACATGGAAGTCTTTCAGTGGCTGTGACCTGCTCCTGACATGGTCATGCACAAGTATGAAGGTGAATTCCATTTATGTGTCATTCCCCTGCTGCCAGTTCTTTTCTGTTGGATCACCAGAGCCTGTGTTTCTGCTACACCTTTCATTATGAGACACTAAATGAAAATTCACTAGAACAACAAGAGATTCAGTTCATTGGAATTATCTGCCCATTTTTTCTGCCTATATATTGCAAGGTTTGCTTCGAAAAATATTTGGAGCTGACATAAATATAGGTGCAGAATTTCAAACTCAGTTATGCTGAGAAAAATGCCATCAATGTTTTTTCAATGAACAAATAATATCTGTTCACCTCCCCAGTGCAAAGACACACAGTATCAATACAAACAATTACTTTGTTGTAATTTAATTTTAAAGGCTACTTGCAGAGAAACAGGCAAGCAGTTTAGCAAGATTGATGTAAATAGTGGATTATTTGGGATAGATATGGATCCAGTCTGAAAACAGGAGGCTTCTGTGCATCTGAGTCTTACATACATGTTGAGGAAAGACTTGAATTAAGGAAAGTAATGTTTGTTTTTATAAAATATCTTTATTTAGAAAGCCTGCAGCTAAAACGAAATAGGACCTGGATCCAACACTATCAATAGTAAATTGTCTTCCCAAACTAAATTCAGACCCTGAGTTTTTTAATACTCTATCAAGTTTTGCCCTTAACTTTTCTCTGAGATGTCTGATGTAGGAACTCTAATTTAATCATGCATAACAATAAATTTTAACAACTATTTACTTCTTGAAATCTTGATAACCCAGGTTTGCTGAAAGATTATATAATAGGATATCCTCTTATTCCAATAAGCACAACAAATTGCTTTAAATAACTTGAGGCATGCAAAGGTGAAAGTTCCTGCAAATCCTGTAACATCTTTCCCAGTTTTACTCTTGCATCGAATAAGTCTTGTCTAATCTGTAGTTACATTATGTAGATCATAAGTGATCAGTTTTCTTTGAAACAGTTCAAAGAACAAAGCATTTTTCTTTTGAGCCTTAAAGAGCAGTAAACTTCATGGCACATCATGCAGCCAGCCTTCTCCCTAACACCAGCCTAATTATAAACCTAATGTTTTAAAAATAAGCAGTTATACAGATGACCCAGGTGTGAACACAGAAGAAGAGAGAATGTGCCTTACTTTCCAAAACTTACAGGTTAGCAACACATACAAAAAATCCACGGAGTGTGCTTCTGCAATTCTTGGCAATTAAGCATGTGGGCATTTGTACTGCTTTTAAACTAATTCAGTACAGATCATTTTGGGCAGACTGTTCAGGGGGAGTGGTGATCTTGAAAGCTTATCCTTGGGTATGCTGAAGTCTGGGGAACTGGGACGTAAGTCATGGAAATGCTTTCAAGTCTGCTTTGTGACAGCTCTCTGGCAGTTTGGATTCTTTGTCTGCAGGGCACAGATTAGGCTGGGGTATGGAGATGCAGGCAACTATTGCTGTTTCAAAGTGACTTTTTTTCTGAAACATCTCAGTTTCTCTTTAAAAATAGAGTATAAGGGCTTTTTTGTGTGGAGAAATCAGGGTGAAGCAAGATGTGCTGCAAATTGATGGCATGCCATCTTTTCTGCTCTACATACTCCTTCGTGCAGTCTCCGTGGTCATGGTTAAAGATGTTCCCTTTCCCTCGCCTCTCCCAAATGAAATAGTTATAAGTGATGGAGAGATGTCAACTAAACCTGAAGGGAACCTGCTATGATAGTTTGGAGAGCTGCAAACTGCCTTATTTATTCTGGCACAATGTTAATCAGCTGTCCTGCACAATCAGTTACATGTCACCCTTGTTAACAATTTAATTCTCCCTGTGAAAAAGGGAGGTAGAGGATGACAGATATTTATAGTTCCCTCTTTGCAACCTCTCAGTGCCACCAGGAAAAGACAGTGCCCTCAGCATGAGCACCAACCACCATGGGTGTCCAGAATCCACACTGACCAGAGCAGGTTAATGAGGAGCCTATATGGACTCAATGAATTTATTGCAACTCACATGCAAAGTTTCTTTTTCAACTTCCAGGGCATTGTCATCCTTTTTTTTCAAATGAAATGGATCTACAGCTATGAAGATATCTTCATTTCCCTATTCTCTGCTTCCTGCTTAACGAGTACTTAGCTGTGCAGTGGGAAACAAGACTTAAGAAAAAAATCGCCTTTCTGGACCACAACTGAAGGTGTAGCTGAACTTTAAAAGGTGGTGATGCTGCAGGCCAGGTCTTAATTTGAACAAAATTCTGCCTACTTTTAATATAGGTAAAAGCTTCCAAATGGGAAGAATCAACGGGAAACAGAAATGAATGAGTTCCGATAAATGGCAAAAAACAATAAAAAAGGGCAAAATGGAAATATTTGAAGTGACCAGCAGAAAACACTGGACGTTCATAAAAAGGCAAATTTGAAGCCACATGGAAAAAGAGGCTGATGGCTGTAATAGCAGGAGCAGCAGCATCTGAGGCAGAAATGAGAGAAATGGTAGTAGCTGGGACAGGAACAGATGCTGAAATAGCAATAGGAGTAATGTCTCCTTTCACTGCACACCCGAACCACTCATTTAGGGGTGGCCAAATAGACTGTTACAAGGCAAACAGACCATTAGGGTCCATTGTACAAATATGTATTTGGATAAATGTTGATGTGCAGTGGTGTGGTGGAACAGAAGTTGCTGTGTGTATTTAGCAGCCCTGGAGTCAGGCCAATCATTAGCAGCAGCCTCTCTGCAGAGGGGCCTCTTTTCCTTTCTGTGAGAGGCAGTAATCAAACCACTCCAAAATTTCCAGATATGCTTTTTGTTTTTTACTCATTGGTTTAGTTTAGTCATTTATTTTTTTAAGGGAAAATACTTTGAACACCAAATCTGTCTTTCTTAAAGGAGGAATAAATTCCTTAATGCATTTTCTGAACTCTAGGATGATTTTCACAGCTCCTGTTGACGAGCAATGCCTTTTCCTTTAAAAAAATGTGCACTGGCCCCTTAGCTGTTACAGCTGTACACTCTCCCTTTGAATTACCTTGCACTGCAGCAACTTGTAACAGCAGAGAAACCAGCCTGTTGACTTCTAGGTGTATCTACTTCTGCTTGAAAAGTGGTAGTTTAATTCTTAATTAAAAATAAGTAACTACAGTTATTTCAGCTGACTTTGCAGGGTGTTTAGATTAGGAGTGTGCATCTACATACACGTGCATATGCAGAATCATTCAGTTTTCCATGCAGTCCTGATAAGAAGTGCTCACACATTTTAGAATATATATATATCCAAGCCCCTTTTTTCCTTTCAGCATAAAAAGGACAAGAGGACACTCTCTGAATAGTCACTGTGAAATATAGGTTGCTTAAAAGAAAACTCCTTAGAGTAGCAGGACCTTGATTCAGCAAATTCTGAATCTAAGCATTGCTGCTTAGTCCTGTGCTTAGAAGTTGCCAGACTGCAATAGCAAAGCATTTGCTTCAGTTTTGTGCGTGACTTGTTTAAACAGTTCAAGTATCTTGTTAATCAAAATTGTGTCTCTGTGCTGTGGGCATTTTCCAGCACTTGCTGCCAGGGCCAGGCCCTGACCTTCAAGGCACGTGCACAGCTCTGCTGCCATTGTTGAGTGTGTCCACAAGTTTTTGCCCACAAGTATAACCTAAAAATGTCCAATCATTTAATTGTAATAATAAAGACATTTTCCCGCATGCACAGACGTCTGATGGTGCCTTTAACCTTGGAGCTAAATTTTAGATCTAAATTCTAATTTCTAGTAAATTCAGGATTAAAATGGAGATGTTGACACAGCAAAATCACTGCCATAAAGAGAGCGAGTCACACTCTTTATTGTAACAGCTCTTGATTGCCTAGCAAAGAAATGCATAATGAATAAACATTATTTTTAAAGGCTTGATAGCACAATTAATTTTTCAGTGGGAGAAACAGAAGAGAGAGTATTTAAAAATACATGAGTTTCATATTTGATTATAAGTCAAGAAGCAGCAAAAAGAACCAAAAAATTGATAGCAATGACAGCAGGCACCAAGCTTTCAGTCTTGAATTAATGAGGTAATTCATAATAGGGAGGGAGTGACATAGTGATTAGTTAATTACTGTGCAGAAACATACAATTAATGCACAACTGGAATTAGTATACAATGAATTAAACTGCCACAAAATGCACGCAACAAAAATTGAGAAGGAAACTTTGATTGTTGACTGAAGCTGTTATTGCAGGAGAAAGTCTACTGAAATCACAAAAGTTTAGCTATCAACCTTGTTTTAGCTAACAACCCCTTGTGATCTGATTCCAACCTGTTAATGGGAATGCTGCAAAGGAGAGTGGTGTGTGCATTAATTACAAACTTATATGCACACAGGGGCAAAGGAAATTTCATTTATAAGGGGCTACGAAGGCAGATTGATAGGAATTGTGTGCATTGTAACAGGAATCTTCTATGACTTTTGACAAAACTAATAGATATTCAGCCTGGTTAGTGTATCAGCTGTCCTGTCGCCAACCTGCCATCAGCCCAGGGATGTTTCACCCCAAGGACTGATCAGGCACGGGAGGGAGCTGTTCCTGCCCGTGCATCCCACACCAGGAGCTGTGTTGCAGCTGCTCCACAGGTGTAGGATGGCTGTTCTGCTGTGGTGTCTGCTCTGAGTGCAGATACAAGGAATGATTTTGCACGTGGGCTGTAGGTGTCTGTTCTGTGATCTTCGTGTACCATAAAGCATAAGGGCAGCTGCCAGGTCAGGAGCAAATGGTGTTTACCACGCCAGTCTCTTGTCCTTCCTAGAGAGAGTGGAGGTTAGAAAAGGTTCGATCGTGTAAAGAATGGAAATATCCCAAGCTACACCACACCATGACTTAGAGCTGCCTTGGGTCTACTCTAAGCTATGTCAGTTAAAAAAGCCTTTTCATCTTCCCTATCTACACTGTGTCTCTAGCAGTCAGGTGTAGCTGCTGCACACCAGCAACCAGCACAGCACGGGCTGCATGGGAGCTGCAGGGGCTGCCTCAACTCGACAGAAGGCTGCAAACCCTGGTCTGCAGAGGCTGCATTTGGCAGAGCTTTTCTGCAGCAGTTCAGGTAACAGTTTGCAAGTGCACAGGTTTTTAAATTAGATTGCAGAAAATTGAGCTGATAGTATTGAAAGATCATGATAGTCCCACATTTATTCTCCTTTTACATTTAGCAATGTAAATAAGAGTGATATTTTGGATATAAAATAAGGTCTGGCTTCTGTCCTAAGGAATTAAAAATCTGAAGTAGAGAAGTAATTGATAGTAGTATACATAAAGATATCCTTAAGGGAATTAGGTGAAAGAAAAATTAGAATAGAAGCATTTTGCAGAGGGTGCTTTATGCTTGGAAACTCTTAAGTCATGATCATTGATTTATCTTATTGGATATTTGTTATGGTCTAACACGTATTGCATTGCTGATACTTTATTTCAGCTAAATTTAAAAGTGAGTGGTAGTGCATTTTCTTGGGACATAATACTTTGCCCTTTGCCCTTTTATTTCAGGTGAGTTACAAAGATCAATAAATAAATAGCAAAAATATTTTTGAAAAAGTATAATCAAGTATTCTGGCACTTTTCTATCAATACAAAAGTACAAATGGTATATATTGTTATAGCAATCTAAAAATGCAAATATTTCTGGGCAGAAAAAGGAAAACAAATTAACTGTGATAATTTTAAGTCTCTGACTGAAAGAACTTTAGTCTTAAGAAATGGTCAAGAGTTAGGAAAGATAATTAAAAATATAAATCCTAGCACTCTTCTATCAAGGGCCCAAATTCAGCAAAGAACTCAAACATTGTTAATGTAGTTGCACAGAAGGACTCTGCCAGACAAGTGAAGTTTCTGAAAGCCTTTCATTGTGTCACCAGAAGCTTTAAGAAAGTCACTGATTTTTTCCAGGTAATTTCTGAAGAAGACCCATTTTGATAATACTGTGTGAGAAAGTCCACATTTAGTAAGTGCTGAAGTCTGACCCTGTAAGTTGAGGGCAGAAGTCTCACTAAATGTAATTGCCCAGCATTAGTGATGCTGGGAGGTATAGCAGAAGTGAGGCTGCAGTGTGTGACTTGATCTTTCTCTCCTTTCTGCTTTTCCATAAAATATCACAAACAAAACCTTTACAAATATCCCCCAGCACAAATTGGCACCTTTGTCACCTGTGAATTATTTTGAAAACAGACTTAGACTTCCCTTCATTGCTTGCTGAAATAATTTTCATAATCAGATGTCTCTACCAAGATCTGGTTAAAATTCATGCTATGTCACTCAATCTGCCTTTACCAAATTAGAAGAAAATTGGAGTTTATTCAGCCTTATCTCAGATTTCTTTTTCTTTCTCCTATCCCTCTCTCCCACTGCTGTTCCTCTGAGAAATTAACTCAGCCTTTCAGTCAATGTGAGAGCAGGATTGGGAATAGCAGGAAAACCTCAGTTACTAGGAAAGGTATTAGTTTATAATGAAGTGCTGATCCTTGAAATGTCATTTTCCTGTTTAAAGACAGTAAAATAAACAGCAACAGAAAACCAAGTACTCCATTAATTTAAATGGTTGACTTGTTAATATTTACAATATTCTGAGCAACAAAAATAACTGTCTCTGCTTGTAGAAGTTCTTTCAGAAGTTCTTTCATGAAATGAACAAGATTTTTTACAGATACCAAGTGGGTATGAAGTTTATGGTGTTTTGTGTCTTGGTGATTTCCAGTCCCAGACTTCTCACCAAAAAAGCAATTTATTTACCAATTACTATTCTCAGAGATGCCTCTGTGGACATGGTAAAGCAGAACAGCATTCCATTCATCTTCACAGTTCATCTTCCCGTGTCACTGGTGGAGCCTGTGGAAACCAGTCTGTTCATCCCTCTGCTCCAGTCAGTGTCTTTGCTCTGGGCAGCTGAGCACTTGCTGAGATACAGTGAACAGATACTCCCAAGGTACCGTGTGAGGCTACACTTATTTGTGGTACAAAACATGTCTGGTAAAATGGAGACTTGGTTCAAACCATGTTTGGAAGATTCACGGTAGAAATGAATGTCTGAGAGGAGCATATAATGTGTATAATGCTGCTGGTTGCTTTTATTTACCTTCTGTATTAGCTTTTAGTGTAGGAAGAGCTGCCTTTCTGAATAGATGCAATTTAAGATAGAAGTAGATGTGATTCGGTGACTTAAGTAAGCATTAAGTGAGGTTTTGTATAAATTAATCATTTTGAAGTAAGTTGCTCTTGATCATTGGCTCCCAAGCACTGATGACGTTTTTCCCCTAAAGTAAAATATTAGCAATAGCAACAAATCTCAAAAGTTTTGAGGTTTTAATTATTTGCCATTTCCCTGTTTGGATTTCAGCTGAGATCAAAACCCATAAGAAAGATAATGGCTAGTTTCAGAGATCTTTAGTCCAGGATTTGCCAATGCTGTCAAAAGAGGCAAGAGTATTTCAGACTATGAAAGAAATTGTCCTTTACAAAACATGTGACAAAACTTTTTCTTTGGTAACATCATCTTGTGTCAGTTTGAAAATCTTCCTGTGCTCCATTCTGAGGAAAAAAAAGTATTTTACCCTAATGGAAAACTAAAAGTAAATTGCTACGTGCTGAACAGCAGACAGCGAGTTGGGAGGGTTTCTCCTGTAGTCTAACAAGAAAGGAATTACTTTACATCACCTCAGATACTTTTTCTGGTACAGCAAAGACCTGTATCATAAAATACAAAATAATCTGAAGGTCTTGAAACTTTGCACACCACAAAACATCAAATATGAGTAAGGATTGTGCCTCTTTCCACCCTGTCCAGGTAGGAATAGAAGCTGGAGTTTAGCTCAGTTATTCTTCTGCAGGGGTGTGGCTGAGACACGAAGGAACATTTTCTTCTCTCTCATGTGAAGCTTTCATTTCTTCTTCTATAAATGAGAAATGTGCAAGTAGATTTGGAAAGCTTCAGCATATTAAATGTTCTTAAGGCAGTGAATATGTATCTGATTGAGGAGGCAGTGAAACTTCACTTACTGATACAGTGGATATGCAATTTAGTTTGGGGACAGAAAGATAATGGTCAGTGACCATTATCCATGTCAGAAAACCAGCCCCTTACTAACACTCATTCTTACAGGTATTTTAATTCCAAGTACGAAAATGCACATACAATTTTTATTTATTATCCATAGTCTGATAGTTTTATCTTGCCTGTATTCTCAAATTAAAAAAACAAACAAACAACAAACCAAAATAACAAAAAGCCAAACAGCAGTTCCTTCATTTGTTCCAAAAAATCAAACACAAAGAAATGTCTTCACCTTGTCTCAGCAGCACCACTGCACTAAGGTGGATGGCAAATGCTGCCATAGCTTCATGAAAACTTCAGAAAACACAGTGTGTTGTTTCTTCTGTGGCTTCCCAGTGCCAGACTGAGTCTGAAAATACTGTATTGAATTCCCTGAGTTCTGGAGTTATACCAACATGTCATGAATAGTTGCCTGGCCATGCAGAGCCTCACCAGACAGTGACAGAGCAGCACGTCCAGGCTGCCCTGATGCATCTCCACTGACATCCTTACACCAGGGATGGACTCAACAGAGACCCCAGGAGGGAAGGGACCTGTGCATCAGGCACAGATCCTGGCTCACATGAGTTATTATCTCCTGCTAAACAAAGCAAAACTGAATCATCCTTGTGAATATGTAATTGAGAAAGTTTTACTTGTACCTCAAACACTTATTCAAATAACATCTAGATGTAGGAAAGTTCTCAACAGAGATTTATGTATTGAAATAAGTTGATGTCTTATATATAAATATATTTTATGTATAAATATATTCATATAAATATATAATATAAATAATATTTTAGTACAAAAATAGTGTTTCAGAGTTATTGTACACAGGGGTTTGTAACTGGGTATCTTGATGCTGTATGTGACTATGTCTCTCACATCTAAGAGAACTGAGAGAAATAGGAAGGAAATATTCAACCTCCCTAGAGGCTAAAAATGAGGTACAGCTACAGTGCAGCTCTGCAGTGTCCCCTTACAACAATGGGAAATGGAATGAAAAAACATGAGTTTGTTTAACGTAGAGGAAAAGAAAGTTAGATGGCAACACCTCGAGAGGTACTAAATGACATCTACACAAGAGGTTTATCCAGCAGGCTCCTGTACCACTTTTGAAAATGTGCTCAATTGGTTTTTTCTTTTATTTCCCTCCATTTTCCTCCATTTTTAAATGCATTTCTTGTGTCTGTTGTTTTCAGAGCACCCACAAACCTAACATTTGGGGACAAGGTCTGACAGCAATCAGGTATCATACTCTGACATTCCCTTTCTACATGTTATATTTTATTTTACAATGTCAGAGGAACACAGAACAAGTTTTCTATTAGCTTTAATTTTTCTCCCTCCTTTCCTTGCTGTCTGAGGGTAGTATACCTCTCAGGATATTTTAAAATACCTTCAACATTTTCTCTGGATAATTCCATTTTTGAGTGCCTGTTCACATTCTTCCCACATGTTTCTCTTAATATCTGATATTTTTCAAAGACTGGAAGGCAACATTACACAGTAAAAACAGTTGACATATTTGATTTCTCTCTCCCCATCTCTCAGTGGAGGAGGTAGCATTTGTCATCCCTGGGCAGAGCAGCTGTTACAAAGCTTTATGGTGAATTGTCCGTGTTTACAGTCCTTTAGAATGGCATTTTTGTAAGTATTTTCTTTAAATTGTTTATTGCAGAGTCCTGTCTTGAGCTCTGTCTCTCCACACATGCTGAACTGAATAGAGGGGCACTTAGAGCCTTGTAGTGAGTGGAGTCTGCTCAGAGCACTATTGCCAACAGTAGGGCTTTTTCATCCATTTCAAGGGGCTGCTGATCAAATCTCTGTACTATGAGCTGCACCTTAGTTTCTCCCAATTAATAACTTACTAAATTTCCAGTATTTAGGAGTAGGATTTTTAACCTAGATAATCTCCTCCACTCCAAAAAACTTTGTGAGAAATTTGTCTAATGTTTCTCATTTTCACATCGATGCCAGTCCCACAGATGTTATCTCTGTCTGCCCTGGCAGAGTTAAAGCCTCATCTCCTGCAGTCTCAAACAAGATGTTTCTTTTTTCTTTTATTTTGAGGAAGGGATAGAAGGGTATGGTCCTGTACTTTTGACTCTAACATTCTTTTAATGCTCCTGGCCATCTGTGCACTGAGGCATGACTTTGTATTAAGAACTGAATTACAATGCAATGCTCTTTTCTTGATTTTGGTATTGTTCCACATTTTTTCTCTTTTTTATTCCTGCCTTTTTCTGATTTCCAGACTGCTAAACTGTATTTCTTGTGCAGTGCCAATTTTTGTTTCTTTCTCTCACTAAGAGGACTTTAATTTCACTTTCAGTGAAATTAAACTATAAAATAAAAATTAAACTATAAAATAAGTTATGTTTTATTGTCATACAGATACTACTATCTGCTGGGTATTTTTAACCTCTGAACTTAAAAATTCAACAACGTGCCCCAAATTATTTTTAAATTCTCATGGAATTAAAAACTTTTCTTTTGGCTAAGCCAGATCTGACACATGAGCACCTCTGTAGAAAGAACCTTCCTTAGTCTCATGAAAATGTAGCATCATTATTAGGAAATTCCTAAGCTCAGGCCACTCTCATGCAAGTGAAAAGCATCATGGTGAAGCCATATGCTGATGTTGTAGATTAAGATCACATGGAATCAGTTTTCTTTACTGATTTTGGTTCCTTTTTGGGGTAGGTATTGCCAACAGTAGGGCATAGGTCCCCTGTATTTTTCTAGAATGTTATTTTGTTTTGTTTGCTCTTTTGTTGTTCATCTTCTGCTGGTTGGTGAGTTCCCATCTTCTTTAGTGTGGTTACTGCAAATGAACTGAGTTTCACCTGTTCAGAGAGTGCTGAAAGGTGAAGGAATGAGAGAGGGTTTCTGAGCAACTTTGACTTCTCTGTAGCCCACAGGATGTGTCTGGGATGCTGTGGTGCCAAGTAAATTTTTGTTTGCAGGCAGTGGCCCTCTGAGACAGACCTCATACAGATTAAGCAATGAAAGTTATGGTAAAAAGCCACAATGATGAAAGTCCTTGAGACTCTTAGCCAATTTCCACAGCAAAAAGTAATGCAAATATATGCAGAACCACCACCAGCTCAAGCCTTTGCTCTAGGTCCAACATGGAAAGGTTTCAGCAGGTTTGAGATAATTCGGTAGGAAGAAGAATAACTTGAGATCCCCAGGCTACACTCAGGGTCCCTCCTCTGTTCATCAGACATTCAGCCCCGTGGATAGGCTGATGTAATGGCTTGAAGGCATCTCTTGGATATCCAGTTTCCTTGCACAAAACTCTCCTGCAAGTTTTGCCACAGAATGTTTTTCCTTCAGCTTTATGTTGTATATTTTGTTCTTCAAACTGCTCAGAACCCGAGTGAAAATGAAAGCAAGAGGCAGCAGGAGATGCTTTGGGTAGTTTCCAGATCCGTACTTATCTTCCTGAGCATACATCCTCTGGCTCTCCTGAACACCCCGAGTGCTCACTCAGTGCAGGGAGGAAAATGCGTGGTCAAGTAAAGCAATCAGTGTTATCTGAAGCCCACTGAGTCCTTTCCTTTATCCAAAACTGTCACTGTACCATTAGCCTTAAATGACTGGTGACTGCTAAAATATCTATAATCTTTGCAAACTGGAGGCACAGTGAGGTTTCCTGACTCCTCTGCATAACCCAGCATCTCTGCAGTATATAAAAAGCCTCTGTGAACACTCACAAAGGGCCAGTGCCTCAGCTGAGGCCCTTTGACTTCGCTGGACCTTTGCCAGCCTCCACCAGCCGAGAACCTTTTTTCTTGTACTTTCTGAAGATACTATTGGGAAAACACTTTTGAAATCCAATGAACAAAGTTCAGTCAATAAAAAGTGAGAAAAAAAATAGCATGTGCAGCAACTGAACGAATGAAATTGAATTCAGAGGTGACTGAGTGCTGCTGGTTGATGCATTCTTCTATCTGATATTACTGATTTGGCAAAATGGGAACATTTCCCTAAAATGCATCAGGTTTTATCAGAATGCTATGGGAAATCATTGGAACCTTTTGTGTCAAACATTTTATTTTGGCTATCATGCAACACAGATTGAAAAATTCCTCTGGACACTAAGTAATTTGATCTTCCTGAAAGAAAATATTTCTGAAGTCTGACTTTGCTGTAAATTGTGTGAATTGTGACATTTCAACTTGTTACATGGATCCAACAAGAAAACAAATGCCAGAATTACCAATGGAAAGGTGATTTAACACAATTTTAATAAGAAGCTGTTTTAATAGAAAGTATTACCTTTGAGATCTGTGAGTGAAATAGGTGCTCTTATTTTTAGCAGGGATGTGCATTACAAGTGAAATCCACACAATCACTTAATAGAAAATGATAAAATATTAAGTAGTAGCACAGCAGTTAAAGACAATATGTCATTTTCCTCTGACTGTGTTTGACCACAACGAGTTTCACAAGCTCTCAGTCTAAATGCAAAATACAAATATCTGCTGGAATCAGGAACAGATTATTGGCACAAGCATATCTGAATTTTCTTAACAAATTTCTAGATAAAATATAAGAATGGAATATCCAACATAGAGTCAGAGGCAAGAGGGTATCTAAGCCTGCCAGCCCTGCCAAAAGCTGGGACAGAAAGAGTGATTGTTTACTTAAGCACCTTCGACTGACAAAATTGGTGAGGGCTGTTATTTGGAGTATTCAGCACTTGAGTTTCTGGTATTTTCATGCTTTTCCCCCACAGATTATTTTCCTGTTATTTGAACAGTTAAGGGAGGAGATAATACATTACCTCTGCAAAATTATCAATGCTAGAAGTTTGATCCATTCTCTGAGATGGGCTATGCTGGTAAGGCAGGTATTTTTAGACATCTTATATTGGACAAGATGATTTTTTTTAATTTTTTTTTCTTTGAATAAGATAAAATGTTTATCTTCTTTTCTGCCTCTGGAGAGAACACTTTCTGTAATTTAAGAAAAGGCAATAAATACTTACCTGAAAAGCACACCACACCTTGGAGGTGCGTGAAGTTCTCCTTGTACCAGAGCTCCTTTGGAGTCATTTCCCTGAGAGAGTTCCCTAAAAACTGCAGGAATGGGCTTCTCCATAAAGAATAAAGATAAGTCTGAAGTGCATTTTCATGACCCAATATGGATATTTATTCCTCTCTTCCGTATTGATAAAAAAGTATCTTCTATTTCAAATGAAATCTATTTGTATTCACAGTACTGAGTTCTCAGCTTATAAGGATATTTGCATTCTGAAGAGAAGCTGATTGTGTCCTAATTCCACTCATTTCACATATTTTTTTGTTGTAAAGAGTAAAAGACTTCTTTAGATCAGAGGATCATTATTGAGAGAAAGGAGCTTAATATTCTTCTTCCATTTCCTACCTATGGTGTGGTGGGAAGATGAAAGTGAATCTCTAGCCACTCCACTTCCTTTCAAAGAGGGAAGAGTCACTGAAGCATCATTTGTGCTTGTGAGCCCCACTGGAAAAAGTAGGTGGAGCATCAGGTTCCTTCCCTTACTGAAATTTTCCTGATTAGTTTTAGTTTTATTCAGGAGCATCTGACTTTGCCTGGCTTGATCTGCAGGGAACATGGAGTTAAAAACCTGCACAGCCAGATCACCACGGTGTTGCCGATTCTGAGTTCATCCCATCCTGTGCTGTGGGTGCTCATGCTAAGGGGCACTTGAGAAGCTGCATCTTTCTCTGAGTAGCAGAAAGACCATGGAAAACCTGTGGAGGCTTTTCTTCTCTGCTCACCCGGGTGAGCACTGGTGTCTGGAGACAGGGCAGGCTCTGTACCTGAGCTTTCCTTATCCATCCCGACCTGCAGCTTCCACTGCTCAGGCAGCTTTCTGCTCATGACACTTGGGGCAGTGTCATCGTGTTTGAGGGCAGGAGGGATGTTACTCACTTTGGTGTACTTTCTGTGTGTGTGCTTACAGTAACTGCAAGATATTGTGGAGTTCAGTAATTCCTGAGCCAGAACACTAATCCTAATCAGTTACAGACATGATTGCACTCACTTGTCAAAGTATTCCGAAGTTAACCTGCACAAGAGTTTTTTTGTAAAAGTCTTTCTTCTAACCTCAAAGCCCATCATAGGGGAAAGATAAATTATTATTTCTGTAAAAATATATATTTTGTGTATATATTTATTAATTTAGGGAGTTAATTTTATATGTATACAACTGTAATGATTATGCAAGGAGTAGAAGTCCCAAATGCTTTTTTTTTTTTAATTTGGGATGAGTCAGAATTTCCTGAAAAGTAAATGTAGGTCACAAAGTCTATACTTATTCTGAATTTTAAAACATTTGAGGAATATGCAATATGAAGATTTACCTTTCTTACCTCTCTTTAAATCTCCCTGATAGATATGATGTGACTCCCATTTGCCTCAAATGCCTGCAGTTAGTTTCCACTCATGTCCTCCCTCACTTAATTAATCAGTTCTTTAGGATTATGCAAAAATCCCACTGCTTCTGACTCTCTACACACATCTTAAACCCTGGTTTGCCTGTGGCCAGTTTGGCCACATTTAGCCATGAACAGAAGCTAACAGGACCTCTATGATTCCAGGGCACATTAATTCTTGAAGGCTTCTGGCATTTCAGCAACCATCAAGTTCTTCTGTTGCCCTCATAGTTTAAACCCAAACTAAACTAGTTTTGCAAACAATATGCAGACCTTTACTTCTTTCAAAATTGTATCTAGTTTGGTCAAACACACTGTTTTCTTCCCCAGGTCAAATATAGCCATTTTTAGTGACTCAGTCCACTGAATTCAGTGAAGCTGACCCTCATGTTCACAGGTAGGACTGTGCTCATTTGCAGTTTTTCAGCCACCCAAAGGACACTTCTGTTTCTCCTGCAGGCTGTGCTTGGTTCGTCTCTGGGTTAATGAAGATGCATTTCCAGCACTGAGTGTCTGGAGGAGCCCTGCAGCTCCTTGCCTTGCACTGAGCAACCCCTCAGGGAAAGGGGACAGCTCCTGTGTAGCTCCAGGAACAGCCTAAGATTGTTTTACAGTGGCTATGGAGATTTGTCCCTAGTGCTCTAATTCAGAACTGGTGAAAGTGTCAGAAAGTTGTTAAAGACTGCTGTTGGGCTTGGCATGTCAAACTGCCTTCCATAAAATATACACTGGTGGGAAATGCCAGTAAAATCCCAGATGTTGCTGTAAGTCTCTGCAGGAGAAAGGAGTGCAATCCCAGTAGCACTAGATTATTACTGGTATAGTTGTATCTCTCTTTGTCATTTAGCTGTTCTTGGGTTTGGTTTTTTTTTCCCTTGTCTACTCTTTACTATCACCTATTTTGACTTTGTGTCTCTTTTATAACTGAACGCCCATGGCCTACCTTTGTCAATTGCTGCATAAAATATTAAGGGAAAAATTCCTGTGGTACAAGAAGAAGGATAGTGTAGCAGATAACTCTCTATCCTAAGAAGAGGGTGGTGTGAGAACAGAGCTGCCTGTTTGGGTTAAATAAGATCTCCTTCTTTCTGCAAAATTATAATGCAGTCAGGGTAAATATTAGGTTTATAACTGATTGACATACAGATTAGGCTTTCCACAGTGCTTTGTCTCAGCCAGCAACAACAGCATGAAATTCTCCAGGCATTCAAGTTGTTTTGTGTACCCAGGGGCTTTACAAGAGAGCTCTCTGGTGAAAAGCTTGCCCTATTCCTGGTCTCTTTTCACAGCAAATCTGACCCATTCATTACTGCAAATGGCTCTGAGAGGGCTGTGTGCTCCAGGGAGTAAGGAGTAGGACTTTGGCAACAAGGTGATCAATGCAGATTTCTGTGCTGATTTGTTCTGTAGGTCATTGTTCATAGGAAGTTGTTGACTAGGATTTTATTTTGGCTTTTTTTACTTTCTTTTAACCTGTATGTTATACTTTTAAAAAGTAAATATTTCTATGTGTCAAGACAGTTACCTCAGTCTGCCTTCTCTTAGGAGCTGATTTTTCTCCTCTTGTAGCCCAGTTTTGTCCTTGGCTCTTCCTTCAATTTGGGATCTTTCACTGGATTCTGAGTAGTTGATGTTTTGTATCCAATAAGGCCTATCCATCTTTGCTTTATTTTCTACCAGCAAATGCCCTTTTCCTGATTGCTTTTGTGGCTAAGTGAAACTATCAGCAGAGCAGTTCTAGTATGACTGGGTATTTCTGTTAACCTTACAAACCTCAACTAACACGTGCTTCAAAAAGCAAACCAAGTTGTCTCTTTCGAGACTGTCAGTTTAGATATTTCTTGCTACTTAGATCAATCTTGAAGAAGCCCTCAGCAAAGATTTTTGGGTTTTGGGATTTTACGATGTTCTGTTATCCTGGGAGGCTGAATGGGATGGGACAAGAAAGTCAGTGTGGAAGTTGCTGCAAAATTGTTTTAACTGTGCTGATATGTCTTCTGCTAGTGAGCTATGGGCTGTTCCATACACTGGTGACTTCCACTGTTCATCAGGGCTCTCCAAGGACATTATTAAAGTGGTAGAGAAGCTGGAGCTGCTTCTCTTGGCACAGTAAATCAATTCCCATGGCTTTTGTCAGATAAACCCACTTTAAATGTGAAACTTACTGGGTTTTTTCAGTTTCCCGTACTCTTGGCAGCCTCAATGTATGTTAAAGGGTTTGACTCCAGGTGAGCCCAAGGGGTATGTGTACACTCTCTGCCACTCTTCAGGAAATAACCTGTTCTTTTGAAACACATATTGTGGGTCAAAAATAACAATTTGGTGGTACAGAGCAGCGTGGTATGAAGTGGTTTAAAACTTTGTTGACTGAAGTGCTTTTCATAGGAATTTGGGGGACTGCAACCATCCCCCAAAAAGCTATGCTTTAATAAGCAAACAAATACATTTAGGTAGTCAAATTAAAACAATTACAATGTTTGTTGAAAGAAATTAAATATTTGTTCGAAATAAATAAGATTAGCATAAAAGGGGGCATTTTTGTTTTGCTTTACTATCAAGCAGACTGTCTGACCTGTGGCTGACAGAAAAAAGAAGCAATTTCGCTGCAAAAGAGCTTATTTCTTTCAAAAGTGATGAAATGTCATTGCTGGAAAAATGCAGAAAAGATTGCATAGGACAGATTCTGGATGGCTTGTGTAGGGCAGTGATCCCAGGTGGCCCTTTCCATTTTCCAGCATCACAGCCGTGCTCATGGAGGGGAGCAGCAGTCTTGACGTCTGTGTCAGCTGCAGATACAACAACTGCATCTGACAGACAGGTCAGTCCTGCAGCAAGTCATTGCCATTTTAAAATTCTTGGGGTGATTTGGAATTGCTGAGTGCCCACCACTTGATAGGCTGGCTCGTCATTAAGTTTAGCTGCAGACATGCTTTGATTGAAATATGTCAGCACCGAGTTGTGAGCAGCCGAAGTTTGTGGTTGAGATAGACCATCTCACATTAATCGGGTTTTTTGGCCTTGGCACTGACCCCTCTGCTCTATGGACTTGCCCAGGGGGAACAGGCTGCTCACCACAGCCCTCCGTGTCTGCAAACCCTGGGGCTGTTTGCGAGGCTTTAATCCGTGTGAACACTCAGGCTGCGGCCCCTCTGCTTTCTTTCCTAAGGACGGTAAAACGAAATAACTGCTTCTCTCCTTTTGTGCTTCTGTGTGGACACTGATCATTAACGCGCTGGCTTTTCTGGGCTTGTGTTTAATGTATCATAGCAGCTTTTGTGCTGCACAAGTGCGGTTGTTTCGGGCAATTGATGCGAGAACACTAGAGCAAGCTTTTGTAGATGGTTCTCTGGGCTGCCTGTCTGCTATCCAGGATAAATTTGTAATCGGGTTATTTGTGTCAAAGCTGAATCTTGGCCTCTCCTGCTAATGTTGATTTTCCCATTCTGTTTACCCTGAACGTGAATTTAGGTTGTTTCAGATTCAGGTGTTGTGCCAAAATTTAAACAAAGAAGAGGATACCACCAGCACACAGGAGACTTGCTCCTCCAGCCTGGGAAATGCTTCTGGTGTGAGGAGCAGTGGAAAGCTGATGATCAAATATCAAGTGCAGTTCCAATCCTGTCCTCTTCGCTGCCTTTCTTTAACCACCAAGATATATAAAGAATTAATATCCACATTCTCTGAGTACATTAAGTAATAATTCTTCCTTTTTTTCAAAGCATATATACTGTGATCATTAAGGCCCAAACCATTGAGAGCAACTGACCTATGAACTGACTCTAATGAATAACCCAACCGGCTTATTTCTCACCAAGCCAAACTACAACATGTGCAGGTGTTCTGAGTGTTGAAGCAAGCTACAATGGAAATGGGGAAGGGCTTCCTTTCCAGTACTCTTCAGGATCAAAACTGAATATTTACCATTGACACTGATCTAGATGGTTGGCTTTGGGTGTCTCTCACTAAATTTCCTGTGATACCCCAATTTTCTTCTTTTGCAGCTCATCACTTCTCCACATCCCTGGTTACCACTGCATTCATTCTCTGCGATTTGAAAGAGCAGAGACTATATCATCACCCAAGGAAGTTTTAGCACCATTACAAAGACTGAGGAAAAAAAATCACAAAACTTTACTAATAAAGTAATATACCCTTCTGCTACACAGAGAATTTGAAGCTTGGAGAACTTTCTGCTGCTTTTTCTGATTATTGGCTTGGTTATTGTTATTTGAGCAATCTCAGAAAAATATACAACCTACACAAATTGACAGGAGATGGTGGAATTACATCAATAGAAATCTGAATCAGTTCTTGGATGGACAAGAAATTTTTGCAGTAGTTAAGAAGTGAAGTTCTTCATTCATTATTAAATCCAGCTGTGCCATATAAATGAACAGATTGCTGACATCTAACCAGTAAAATAAACACCCATTTTTCATGGCAGTCATGGATTGATGCACCATGAAATCTTCTAATAGTCCAGATCTAAAAGCATGGAACTATAAATTGTTCTATTGACACTTCTAGTAGCAGTTTTACGGATGCACTTAAACCGCCGCAAGTAAAATTTTAATTGCCTAATTTTGTGGAAATTATGGACCCAGATCCAGGCAACTACATCTGCAATATGGTATTTGGAAAAAAGAACTTATAATTCATTCTGTGAGATTGAGAACAGTGAATTTGAGCGCTCTGCAGCTCCTAAGTCAACAGAATTACAAATGATTGAAATTCTTGGAAGTGAAGGCTAGGGGGCCTGTAGAAAAGCTGTCTGGGGGAGTGACTAGGGAATTACAGTTTGATCGTCCTTGGTTTGCTTGAAATCCTAGCTGAATAGCTTTGCATCCATGGTCATGCCTTTAGGCACTCGTAGTGTATGTTTCCTGCCAAAATTGATCAGAGTAGAGGGAATCTCCTCCCAGATGGATGCCTAGAAACTCATTTCCCTGGCCTGTAAGAGGATTTTACAAAGGAATTGTTCTGTCAACTTGTGTCATAGTGATTTCCAATAATTCATAACCCATTGTACATGGAAGTAAACTGCTTCACTTCAACAGTTAATTAAGGCTGCAAACAAACACTCACCCTTTTAGATGGCTTGGTTTTGTCTTCCCCTTCTCCCCACTAGCTCCTCTTGATATATAGTACCATTTTTCAAAGCATGTGCTACATTACCAGCTTTGTACAGTCCCCTTGTATGGGGCTGCTCTGAACCTGTGTGGACACTCAAAGGTCATGCTGGGAATACTTTCCTCAACACTTACACCTAAATGTTTTCATTTTCTAGGGCATCCACTAGAACAGCTTTCCCTTGGAGGAGTTTCTGGTTGTTTGTGCTTGAAGCAAAAGTTAGTGAGAAGTCTATTGACCCTTTAAGACACCAATATTTAGCTATTTGCTTGTTGTTCTTTACTTGATAAATTACTAATTTAGGGTGAAATCATACTCTTTAGTGACTCCCTGTTCATAAATCACAATCTGACATTTTTCCTCTAGGGGAAGATTGCTGTTTGTAGTATGCTCTGCCACCAGAACAGATGACAATATTAGTTTATCAGGAGAAACCTATATTTTAAAAATAAATCCTGATACAATAAATTCCCAGCTCTCTGTATTGCTACTTGATTTTTTTTTTATTGCCAGATTGTCTTCATGATCTTGAGCTCAAAAGACTTTTTATAAAAAGCAGAAAAATCCAAAATAAAATGTATGATCAAATGGACAGAAGAAAGGGGAAAGCAGCGTTTCAATTTGACAACAGTTTGACAGCCTGCACAGATATTATAGCACATTATTTATGCTGATGAGAAATCCCACACCACTTTCTATTAAGCAGCATTTAATTAAGAACAATATTTCACTGGAATCCAGTATTTTCAGGAATCTGTGAAGCTGTTCTTGTCTTAAGTTGCTACCACAAAATTTGGGGGTAAATTTTTAAAGGTGTTTTAAGCTCTTGACTCTTACATAATTGGAACTTTATATTGTCTGTTGATGTCTGGCCTTTCTAATGAGTACACAAGGCACTCTGAACTAACATAAGGTCCCTACACACATAACTTGGAGTTTCTCTTTGCAGGAAGAGTGAGACAGATAAACTGTAGGGGTTTTCCTCTCTCTCTTAGGTGGCAGAAATGGAAATCTCCATCTCGAGCTCCTTTGCTTAACCACAGGATGCTCAACCTGCCTTGCTTCTGCTGAGACAGTGAACAGCACCTCAGCCTGTGGTTTTTGCTGAGCTGTTGGTGGCAATGTGTCTGTGTGAAGGGCAGTGAAAGAAGCTTCTTTCCCTGCTCCCCCATGCAATGTACTTCCCCGGTCTGTGACTGGGTTTTTCTCTCCTCCTCTTGGCTTACACCTCACCAAAGTGGCTGTGAGGTTGTTAGTGACGACTCAGCCTTCCAGGATAGCTGAGATGAGGAGCTGTTCCCAGCAGGATCAGGGGCATTCAGGGAGGGAGGTGCAATGCACTGAGTCTCCTCCTGCTCCCATGTGGGGCTGGGATCCCATGGGACACCAAAGCTTTGAGCGAGCAGAGAGAGGCCTTGGGATGAACCCCAAGAGTACTGTGGGTTCTTGCCTTCTGTTCCTTCATGGTGAAACAGGAGCAGTGTGAGAGGCAGTACTCAGGGCTTCATTTTGAGCAGGCTGTGTTCTTTGTTCTCCTTTTCTCAAACACTGCTTTGGAGAAAGTTAGAGAGGAATGACTAATAGGCAAGAGGGAGGGAGGACCCAGCTCTGCTCCTGGCACCAGCAACTTCCATGTCCATTCTTGCTCTTCCTGCCCCTTTTCCCTGTCTGCCAACCTCTGCCAGAGGTCCATTGCTCACACCTTCATCCTCTGCCATTACAAATGGTGCTGCTGATGGGCTTGTTTGCAAATGTGTCTTCTGTGTGTGCATCAGGTTAGGGAACACTTGGACAAGGTGCTTCTCCCATTCCCTGTGCTCGGCCTGGATTGGCAGGGACTCGGTAGCAGCAGCAGTGCTGGGCTCATCAGTCATGCTAAACACATTTAAAAAAGCAAAACCCACAGGTTCTTTTGTATTCCAGTAGAGTGCTGCTGGTGTAAGAACATTGTTCCCATGGGTCTGGAAATGTCTTTACATCCTTAATGTGTCTTTACTTCAGAGAAAACGGGCATGTGCAATTAATTCTTATACATAAGCTACTTGAGCCTATTTGAAATTATGTGTGTATATGTGCAAGGTAATTAATTCCCATCCTTCAGAAGTAAGAGAGTGAGGAAGATTTTTTCTCTTTTTCTTTTTGGCAGTGGCAGGGCAAGGATTCAAACTTAGGGGTTTTTTCCCCCCAATTCTATGCTGTTGCTTCCAGATCATGCTGCTTGGGAAAGTCAGTCCTCATACAGAGGAGCTTCAAGCAATAAAAAGTGCACGATCAAGAAAGATGTATTTTAATGGTTATCAGTATGCAGCACAAATCAAGGGATATACAACTGCAATTTCTGATTTAGTCCTTAATGAATTTAAGATAATTCACTTATTTCTAGGAGAGAAATGGTTGTTCTGAAGGACGCTGTCATGATAAGAGCAGTAAGAAATTGTTATCTCTTGGAAATAAGGCTTGTGCTCCAGTGCCAGTTGCCTCATGAAATTAGTTTACAGTGTACTTAGTGTACACTGGGTTTGGTTCTCTCTCTGGTGGCTATTTGAAATATCCCTAAGGATGAGAACTTAAGTGCATAGCTTTAGGGTTTGCAAATTTTATTCATCATCTAGAACCCTCTTCAGTGTTCAAGTAGGCAGGGGTATGACCTCTGTCAAAAGGAAATGTAGACAAAAGAGGAGAAGGAAGACCAAGTGACAGACTCTTCTTTGTGTAGTATCATCTTTAACTTTGCTTCCAAAAATAATTTTCGCTCCTCAGAAAAAAGGTTAATGCACACAGGCAGTTCAATACAACTGCTGTTCTTTTCCACTCATGATGTAACTCATAAAAATGTCTTGCACCATTTATGCAGAATCTGTTGTACTTGACATAAAAAGGTGGAAAGAAGTTGTTTCATGAAGACTAGCTTGGTCCTCTGGGAGTCATGAAACTCAATTTTCCCTGAACATAATTAATATCTTTCCCATTATGAACTCGGGGAAGGTCCATGTAGCCCAAAATGGCAGCAGACTAATCATCAGAAGAGACACAGGGCTGAGAGAATCATAGGTTGGATATTCATTTAGAAAATGAACTTGAGGCAAAATCAGAGAAAGGCACTAACATCAGGCTTTATGGCTGTGCCCTGCCATCTCTACAAACAAAGGAGGGGACTAGAGCAGTTGTTATGTAGTGGAGTGGGTTGTTTCAGCAGCATCATTATCACATTCTGATTGCACACAAGGGGCCAAAATCATTCCTTGATACAATCCCCCTCACCTTGCTGAAGGAGCACCACAGCTGAATTTGGCTCGTGCTTTCTGTGAATTGCAGCTTTTTACCAGAGATACAGCTATTAAAAGGAGAGGTCAGCACAATGTTTTCAATCCCCATGAACTTTTTTTTTTCTCAGTAATTCTGGGCCATAACATTTATCACCAGGTAGCTCTGCCCATATCTTTGTCAGATATAATGCAGGCTGGCCAAAGTTTTCAAGATCACAGTGTCATAGTGACTGACTGTTTTCGAGCATAGCCTGGAACATCTGGATATTCCAGGAGAGGGCTTTTAACTGTTACCTGTTAGTGAAAAAGGGAGAAGTGACTAAATGGGCCAGATGTGGTTGGCATTCTCTTTGTGTGATATTGTGGGGTGACAAAAGAGTACATGGCTTTGTGTGAAGCCTTGATTAGCAGACTCAAGTGTCTGTATAGGGCCAGAAAGGAGGTACTACTTGAAACCCGAGGAGATTAAAAGCATCTTTTATTCTTAGCCATTGAAATTTGGCCATAGCAGCTGGGCAGAGTAGTAAAAGGCCACCCTGGATCAAGAGTTTCTGCCAGGATGTAGCGAATCTCAGAGGCTTTTCCTTTTATTTCCCAGTAGGTCTCTCTCCTGGTCGACTTAAGTATCACATCCAGTTTCTCAACAGATAGCACAGGACTAGTTGTTCTTCTCCAGATTTGAGTGCAGTGCAGATTTGAGCACTGCCCCTCTCAGGCTGGGTCTCATCTGCTGTCCCTTGGACATGTGCTGCTTATCACTTTCCACTCTTATCACTGTTTTCTGCTCAGGAACATTGAACAAAACCTTTTTTAATTCTCTAAAGTTCTCTAAAGTGATTTCAAACTCATGTCTGATATCTTCAACTATTGGACTTGTTTTTTTCATAAGAGAACCTCTTTTCTGTGTTATTCTGGATGAACCAGTTCAGACTTCTTCAGGGATGACATCTGCTGACATCTCAGAGCAAGCACATGGGAGCTAGGTGATGAGCTACATGTAGTTAAACCCCTGTGGAAAGCCCCAGACCCTGAGAGTCAGTTCAATAATATGCAACATATTTACCAGTGAAGTAAGAAATCAAGGCCTTCTCTGTGTTTCCTGAACAAGCCTCTGAAATGTTTTCATTCTGTCAAGGAGACTGACCTGTGACTAAAAGTGGTCTGAGGCAACAGCCTGAAAGAGCTTGTGACATGACATTAGCTCTGCTGTATGAGTCAGGAGCTGGTGACACAAGGGGAATTTTGGGAGGGCAAACAGGGCAGGAGCCTGGCATGGAAGTATATGGTGTTCGTCCCATTAGCCTCCTCTCCCTTCTATAAGTTCATTTTCTGGTTGCTACAGGCAATGAACTTGTGAAGAGTCAAAATTTTGATAGGTTGTGCTGTCTCAGTGTGGCACAGGATACTAAACATTCACACCTCCCATGGAAGCCAAGGAGAGTTCAGCATGTTTTAATTCTGACTGGCTTCACAAATTAGGACCAAGTCCTTCATTTACCAGTTATCTGCACTTGTCTGGCAGTGATCAAGCTCACTGGTGTTATCCTATTTGTATAGGTCAACAGCATTAATTGGTTTTCATGCATCTTTTACATTAAGCATGCAAAGCGTGGACTGTCTTGCCAAGAATAGAGGCAGAAGCAAATTAAAGAGTGCTTATGTTGGGGTAATCATAAGATGCTTCCAGGTAATTTTAATAAATTAGTTGTTCAAGTCACTCAGATATCACTAAATTAATATGTCTAGAGCAATGTGCTGTATTTTCTATCAATCATTTTTTTTATTCTTCTTAATTACACTTCCCCTGCTTTAGCTATTGCCTTCTAGCTGTGGAACTGCTATACTTTAGCTGCAGTAGGTACAAAGATTAGAATACAAACAGTGCATTTAGCTCTCAGCAGGAGACCAAGTTTAAAAATGGTTCAGTGAGTGAGTGCACAACAATGTTAAATGTGGAGTGTAACACAGATCGAGGAGAGGTTCTGAGAATCCTGTTCAGCTAATGCATGAGGAACATACCCAGGGCTACAAAGTATGCAGAGATACTAGAAAAGACATCCCTGAATACCTACCAGGCTATTTTTGTGTAGATAATGGAGGTCACTTGGCTTTTACTAAACATCAGGGATGAAAATTTTTAATAAAATAGGCCACTTTCAACCTAGCAGAGACTTCCCTTCTCTGCACGGTGGTATTATCAGAAGTCCTTGCAGCTAAAGAAGTCATGGGAAATGTCACTTGTATCTTCAAAGGCCATTTTTTCCTTTCCCTGCTGCTGCTATGTCAAGAGCAATTCTAGTAAAGTCCAACCAGTTAGACTGGCAAAGAACCAGTCCAGATCATCTCTTCAGAACAGAAAGCCCTGATCCTGCAAATCTGTCCTGCCTTCACAGGCAGCTTCTGAGATTCTGTGCAAGTTTACAAGTTACCTGTACTGTGCTCTTTAGCAAATGATCTTCCCCAGTAACATCTCTCCAAAACTTCTATGTCTTGGAATGCTTAAGCACTGGAACGTAGAATTTGAGGCTAGTGAAACAGGAGGTTCAGAGAGAGCTGAACCTTACTGAACATACCAATACAGCTTTATTTGCTTTTTACTCCTGGAGACAATGACTTGGCAGAGCATATGCAGACTGAGATTTGGGAAAAAACTGGGAATTCAATGCAGAAGCCCTGGCTTTCAGCCATGGCTCATCCAAGCCTGAGGTTGGAATACATTTTCTTTGGGTGTATTCCAAAGGGAGGGGAATGTCTGATGTACTGGCAGGGGGTGATGTAAAAGCACAAAAATTGCAAAATTGGCACAAATCTGCTGAAGATACAATTGAGAAAATCATTCTTAACTGGCACCAATAAAATCCTTATGATGAAATAGCTATATTTAGATTTCTTCCAATTTCTCCATGCATTTTCTGGGTCTCGGGATATTTTTTCCTTTTTCTAAATCTGTGAAATTTTTCATGGTTTTAGTAGATAAGAATGTTAACACTAGGCTAGTACATCCTTTAAAACAAAACCTACACATTGGATGAGCTCCTGCAAGTGTCCTAGTTTTTATTGTTTATGCCTGATGTCAGCCACAGTGTTGCCTGGGCATTAAGGTCCAGCCCTAGAGTCTGGATTAACTGTTTGCATTTTCTAATTCACTGTATATTTATGTAGTTGGGCAGTACATATCTATCAGAATTGTTTTGTTCATATATTTAATGATCTGGCTAAAGATAAGATATATAATCAAACTGTAGCTGTCTCTGTTCTTAAAAGAGTCCTGTTTAACAATGCCTCATTTTAATCTGTTTAATCCAAGTGTTATGTAGTCAATTGGATTGTATGATGGATGTTTAGGGAAAATACCAACCTAGTTTTAGCCAAAGTGCGTCATGAGTTTGAGGGGGTTTGCTGCTTTTCCTCTTGCACTTTATCTTTTTTTCCCAGTGTATTACTCTGAAATGTGTATGAATGTTTCCAAACATGGTTCCTGGTCACATGTGCACTCTAGTGGGGATTTCACAGGCTATTTCTAGTAAAATTTCTGATTTCTTATACATTTTCTCAAGTACCAAACTTGTAGAGGAGATATCTGAGAAATGCCCTTGTGGTTCTGAAGTGCTGAAGAGAGAAGCAGACAAAGAACAATACAACCAAACAAGAGCTTAAGTGCCAGTCCACTGTCAAGTAGACTATTTAAAAAGTGGATATAGGCTACCAAGACAAATATTTTAAAAGCAAAATCTGCTTTACTGGGAAAGTCTCTCAAGAGAAGGAGTGGAAGATTGTTCACATAGATCTTTGCAAAATGAGGTTGATAAAAAGTAATAAGTCTAGGCTCAGTGCTGCACTAACTAGGTAATAGAAGACAGCCTCAGGTCTTTTCCATGTCTAATTATTATGCTTCCATGAATATTCTCCAAATTCAGGTCACTCAAATCGTTAGGTACTGATCACAGATGAACATTTTCTAGCCTATTTGCATTTTGCAGTACGCAAAAACTCAAAGGTTTAGGAGTTGTGGATGCAAATTTAAGATTATGGATGGAAGAGCTGAACTAACTGCATTTCATTGAAGATGTAAGGCCAGCAATTGTCCAATGTGCCTGAAGCTCTCAGAAACACAAGTCCTAATTTCCCCTAAATGAATTGTTGGTATTCAATTTTGAAACAATTGTTCCAATCTTCTAGTTAAAAACTTCTAAAATTTCTATTTTCACGTTGTTTTCTAGAATTTCTCATACTTAGCAAGAATAAACAAAGTGCTCCTTTAGGCACAGTATTTACAGATCAGTATCCTGGTTGTTTCATAAGTAATGAAGAAACCAGTAGATCTGGTGTTAATCTACCCCATCAGACTGAAAAGGAGAAGTTTTCTAAAGCAGAATCACTTTTACAAGGCAAGGTTGCTAAGAATACAGACTGGTTTAGTTTGTACATGCCAGCAACCCATTTCAAGAAACACTTTGCTTCTTGAGAGTAGAGTTGGTCATTTATGGTATTTGTGTAACATTGTCCCCTAGAAGAACACTGTTAGTGTTAAATTCTATGTGTGCTTTTTTTTCTGCTCCAGACTTGGAGTGGGCTTTGGTAATTCAATGGCAGATGATAAAACATGTATGTTCTCCTACTGCAGTTTGGTTTCTGTTTCTCCTTGTTGTATGTAGCATCCAAAACAATTTTTGTAGCCGTTTGCTACGGCAGTTGATTTTTAATTTCTTCCTTCCTAGTTTTGTTGTGAGAACAAATGCCACTACAACGAAAACCTGGGTTTGTTTATTTCTAGTCTAGCCAAAACCATTTTCCAGTTTAGTGCTGCTAGCACAGCTCCAAAGGCTCTTTACATTTGCAGAGAGACCCTTGTATGCAGACCATAAGAGCAGTTCATACAAACTGGAAATATCCAGGAAGCTTAAGGATGTGCTTTGAAAGGATCTTGAACTTATCGTTTTGCTGTTGATCTCAGAAGTCTCTAGTAATGAACACAAAGAAAATGTGCTATAATAATTCATGGTAACCTGATCATGCACCTGAGTAAGAAAATATCTCAGGAAGTGTATTTATACTGCAGTCCTTGTTGAAGCCCCATGGATGAAGGAAAGCTGTATAGAAAAATGTAGCTGTGAAGCTAAACATTCACCAGAAGATGACCTTGAGAGTTTTGGTGTTGAATTTCCAATCATGAGGTAGAGAGAGGTTATAAAAACAGAAGAGGCTTAAAAGGCTCTTGGCTGCTAAGGCTGTGAGTGCAGCTGGCTAAGAAGCTCCTGAACACCTATCTCAGTGTGCAGTTCCTCACCCTCTTCCTCTACATTCAACACAAACATGCCAGCTTGTATTTTCTGCTTAGAATAACAGCCCATAAAATACTACAGATACCCTATCCAGCCACTCCACCAAACCCAGCTAAGTTGTCTGTGACCCTCACAGGGCATCATTCACTCCAATTGTTCACGGCTTGCCAAAGCTTTTATTTCATTTTTGTGACAAGGTTTATGGCTTCATTTCAGGTGTATGAGACCTCCCCAGGACTGACTGACTCAGCCCTGAATGGCCTGAAAAGCAGCAGATAGGTCCCAGCTTGCTCGGCCACAGCTCCAACATCTGACAAATGCAAAATTGAATTATGCAACAGTTCTGCAATTGCAGAGCCAGATGATGTCACACACTGAATCGTTGCCACAAATTGAAAGGATGCTTTGGAAAATTAAGGTCTGTGGAAGCAGGTAGTGGTGATGCCCTGGGACTGCAAAAGCCCACAGTTCTCTTTCAGAGCTGGGAGTGAGAAATGGCACAGTATCTTGAACAATGATCTGAGCTTTGAAAACTAATACAAAACTCATGCTGGTCCCATTTTTTAAAACTACTTGAAGCATCATGTATCAAAGTAACTGGAAGCTAAGCTGAGGAAAAACCTTTTGTTTTTTGCTAAGCAAATTCATTGCAGCTTAACTGGGAAAAGTTCGCCAGAACATTTTTCAGTGTGAGACCGTTGCCTAAATTTGTAACATTTCCTGAATGTGCTGTCAAGATGAAAAATGTCACCAACAAATCAGCTACAGAAATTCAGGAACATGGGAATTAGGTAGTTTTGGGAGGGTTTTGCCCTTTCTTTCTTTTCAATGGGAGGAGGAGCCAAGGTTTTACTGCTTCTGAAGTTTGTGTCAGCTTCTTCATAGTTTGAATTAGGAGTAGCAGGAACAGCTAAGCCAAGCCTGGAGTTAGGGAGTGTAGGTACAGTGCTGGATCTATGGGAATCAAAGGGGTTTATTTCAGAAGAACAAATGTGTCTATTTAATAATCTGTCTGTGTCTACCACCTAATATATTAAGCTCACTGTTTTCCCAGTACTGTCTGGGGATGATGGAAACCTGGTTTAAAGTTGATGCTGATTTTTGGTACCTGCTTGGTGTTTAGTGTTTGTCTTTGGCTCTTTGGTGATTTCACCAGAAAAGAGCTTGGAAATTCACTCATGAAATCAAAGGAATTTTCATACTGACCTTCAGTGAGGGCAGTGACAATCTGCATCTGCTGCAAACTCCTCCCCAGGGAAGAATCTGCTATAAATTGCAAGTCCATTGGAATCCACTGAAAGGCAACTGAGAATTTTTCCCACCACTGAAACTACTATATAAACTTATGTATCCTGAAACCTACATATTTTTGTTTTCTCTTTGAAAGAGAGCCACTGAAAGAGAGGAAGATTTATTTTAGCTGGGTTAAAAATGAGAATAAGCATATATGTTTTCGAAATTGCTGGTGACTGTAAGAAATGAGTGGGTTACTCTGCAAGGCTTAGCTCTGTAGGATCAGATAGGATATTTATATGTAACTGTTGTGTACTTTGATTTTTAACTGAAAGGCCATTTTCCTATGCAGGCGTCTGCCATCGCTGTGACAGGGAGATCACATCAAGGCTGAGAAGGACAGAGGACCCCTCAGAGTAGAAGCTGAAGAGCAGATCCTATCTAGAAAGAGAAATCTGGCCATTTTAACAGGGACTTTGATCTGAGTGGAGGCAGCTGTATGCTGTAAATCTACTCTGAAAAAACATCAGAAGTGTATTCTCCAATTATTCACTGAGCAGGAACTTTTCCTATTGCAGTAGCTATCATGCCTTTGACATAAAGCTGTGAGAGAGTCATGTTATAAAGTTCAAGTATCCTATTTATATTAATTTTTTCAGATTTGTTTTCTCCACCTTCTGATTAAAATGGGTAGCCACTGTGATAGAGGTGCACTGCTGGAGCTTCTTCTTTCATATGAAGGTACCGATAATGTCAAGAAAACAAATGGAAGAGAAAAGCTGTCTGATTGAAAGTAAATACTTAGAGCAGTTTCAGCAGTCCTTTGGGTGGGAGTTAATATAAAGTTGCTTAGTAAATCAGTAAACAAGTTAAAATGTGCACAAAAAAGATAAAGAAGTAGAATACCATCTGAAATGAAGAGCTCCCAGGAAATAAATCAAACAATCAAATATGTGAGGATCTGGACAGAATATCAATCCTCTGTGCTGCAGAAGGAAGACACAGCTTTCCTCTCACATTTCTGCACCTCTGAAGTTGTTGGTCCTGATGGTAAATATTCTGTAGTTCTATCAAGACTTACTTAATCTTTATGGCCAAGGTGCTTTGATGATAGTCTTTTCAGTGGAAGATTAAAGAGAATTTGAATCACTGCCATTAGTACTGTACCAGTAACTGCTATGAAGCTGGTACCTAGGTTTGAGATTTATAAATCTACAATAGATGGAGATAATTATGATTATTTTAAGGTTTAAGTTAAGAGCTCAACTTTTCTAAAGTTTACAAAATATATTTATTTCACTAAACAGTTAAGACTGCAATAAAGTTATGTAACTAATAGAACTTAGACTTAAAAAAAGGCAAGAAATCTGTAGCTTAGTTTCTGTGGAAACTGAGCACTCAGAAACTCACTGTGCACCTTTGAGAAATCTGTAATAATGCCTAAGCTGCTACTGCTCCATTTTTTGCATCCCTAGCAGAGTCTCATAGTTTGGATTGGGCTTATGTATATCTTTTGGGTTGTAGGAGGCATGTAGTGAGTCTTACTTCAAGTGTTTCAATCTAGATGCTATTTTTTTCATATCTATCTTACTAGAATATTGTCTCATTAATAGTCAAAGCATTGTACTGGAAAAATGTTTCACACTCCTGTGCTTATGAAGTGTTTGCAGATAGGATGATACTCACTTCAAGGATACACATCTTCAGTTCCACAGCACAGTTTGAACCTGGCTCCAAAGGGTCTGTCTAGAATTGTAGGAGTTCAGGTTTTAAACAGATGACCTCAATGTCTTGTTTGAAGACTTATAGCCAGAGGTGTTGACCAACAACTGTTTAAAACACAGGATTTTTACTGAGAAATTAAGATATGTCAGGAAAAAAAAAAGCAAAAAACCAAACTATGTGTGTGTATGGTCTTACCCAGTATGTGCTGAGCAGGACAGGCCTTCTGAAAATAGAGGGAAGTTCTGGGCCAATTTGCAATCTTCTGTGGCTCACCTGCTTACTAGTAAAACTTGTGCTGGTGAATGCTCCCAACAAAAATATTGCTGCTCAGAGAGGCTGCATGGGCATGGTTTTGCTGGTAACGTTTGCCCTCATGTCACCTCGTTAGACTGGCAAACAGTGTGGCATCCCTCTGTTCCTGTGCCCACAACCAGACACCAGCTTTGAGGGAATGTTGGGAACCTGGAATGGATTCCTGCATGGAAACCTTCCATGCAGTCCCACTGCTCCCCTGTCGGGGAGGCTCTGCTGTAGAAGGCAAGTGCTGTATTGTGGATTTGATCCGTTAAAAATCCTTCCCTGTAAAATCAGTTTGGGTGTCCGTTTCCTCCTTTGTACCTCGTCAAAATCTGAGTGGTGGTTTGTTTTTCTTTACTGTGAGTGTAGTTCATCTATCTTCCACACTGCAAGCAAAAGCAAAAGCATTCAGCAGCTTGTCAAAAAAGGTTTCACTTTGCTCTCTTATATCCTGACCAGCCCAGAGGGGACAGTGCCAGTCCCTGTGTGTGCTGTACTTGTGTCAGCTCTGGATCCAGTCTTGGTAGTGATTAGTGACCCCTGCACTCATCATATGCATCAGGAACTTTTTCTAAACCATAGAATTAAACTTCTGTCAAGCACTCCGTGAAGCAATCAGTGTTACTGAGCAATTCTGCCTGGTTAGCCTGTAAGTGCAGACAAGAATAAATAATGATCCGAGGCTTTTCAGTCAGACATAACCACACTGTCTGAGGGAGTCAACATTGTGGCCAAACCCCTTAACCACTAATCCAAACCAATTTCCTCTTTTTTCCCAAATGTTCCATAATTTGAAAGTTTTTTGAGCAAAGAATAAAAGTTTACAAAATATACCCTTTCTAAATGAGTTTAACAAAACTCTCACAGAAAGCAGAATGAGTGATGTAATCACCTTTTCTAAGCCAGTGTGGCTTTAGGCATAAAATTGTGCAAAGAATTTAAATCTTCCCGAACTGGGCTGAACTTGAAAATGTTATAATTACAAATGATCTTTTACATCCAGAGATGGGAAAGGAATTCCTTACCACTTGCTGTCTTTTTTATTCTTCTTGTTTTAGCACAGCAACAAGTATCTAGATTATATGTCAAAACCATGTACAGATTATATTGCTGACCTGCATGTACAACAAATCTTGCTTTCAAAGAAGTAACTGGTATGGGCCTCTCTTCTGGTTTTTCTCTGATTAATCATAGATCATGAAGTGGTGTCCTTGAAAATTTATTCTGAACATTTGTTTATTCTTTAATATTGAGCACGCAGATGTGATTATTGCAGTTTATCTTTTAGTTTTTTGTGTCCTCTTTATTTTTGCTGCACATCACTGTCATTGGCCCACATTATTTTGTTTTCTTCTCTTTCCTTTTTTCATTACTCAAAATGAACTAAGAAATGAAATGAAATTAATATCTGTGCTTACTACAAGGCACATCTTTCCTCCTCATATCGTACTGTTCCTAATTATGTTAATGGCATGTAATGAACTGGAAATACTCAAGATAAGAATTTAGTTCTGTGATTAAGGAAAAAATGTTTTTGTCATAGAATAGCTAATTGTGCTATTACAAGAGGTCATTTTTGTGAGTTTTATTTCCTCCAGTTCCACAATTTCCTACTCTATCTACTTTTGGAAATATTTAACAAATACTATAAGCAAGCAAAAAACTGACATGCTATGGATTATGTATTATACCAGGTTTGAAATTCTGTTTCATACTGCGTGGTTATTCAATAAAAATAGTTCTTTCCTTTGTTTTAGAGAGTCAGTGATATCAATCACAACCTACCTGTTAGGTATAGCTTAATCACCAGTCACATAATGAGATAAAATATGCTTGGTCAGATAAATCTGCTTGTGCCTGCTGTTGCTTCTGACTGGAGGTCTGGGCAAATTATACAGCACAACAACACAGTTCAGTATCACCTGAACATTGAATTATCTACATTTTCATCAGATACTAGCCAAAACAGCTGCTAAGATCTTGCAATAATTTAGTAAACATAAATGGAAAAGGAAAAGAAATTAATAGAAATTTGTTATTATAGGTATGTAGTGTTTCATGAATTCTCATGAATTCATGCTTTCTTTGTAGATCTTTTCTACCTTGGCTTATTAACATGTCCATCTTGTAATGGCAAAGATAGTTGCATTTGATAGTTATTTCTCTATTTTCATCCTATCTGTTTCAGAATTAATGCCAGTTCCATAAACCTGAGTCTATGTTCTGACATGCAGTGTCTGGGTAATCACCATTCAGAGATAATCCTCTCTGCTTCAGGCCTTCCACTCAATAATATGTGGGATGACACAGAAATTGCTGGTTTTGCCGTTGTCAGGGTTTTATCCCTTCCTTTCTGATGACACACTTAACCCTCCTGTTATTTTAATGAGGTTTTAATTGTGAGTCCTGCCTCATCCCCCCTGCTCCCTCTGTGTTCTGGGTGACAGCTCTGCTTGGCTTCTGGCCACGGTGCCCTGGAGGTGGGTGGGCTCGGGCAGAAGTAGGGCAGAGATTGGCACCTTCTCCTGGGCCAGGCACAACAGGGGCTGCTTTGCCTGTTGCACATTAGGCTTTTTGTGTGCATGTCACTATAGCTTAGCTTCATGTTTAAGGTCTTTAGAAATGGTAGTGTGTTTAGCACCGATCAGATTAACGTGACAAAATTAATAAAGTACTTTAATACACAGAGTGAAGAGACTGAAGGGAATTGAAATTAGGGAGACAGAAGAACAAAGGCAGTTCTTAAATGAACATTTTTAGCAGAGGCTTAACATTATAGAGATTAATAGGAATTAATTTGCATATATAATGTAACATACAGAACACAATTCAAACTGACTACCAATTCTACAAATACTATTATTGTAAAAGAAGAGCTACATAACATAAGCGTATATTTTCTTCTCCTGGCCCAGTAAATGTGTGTGACTGAAACTACAGCAAGTGCCAGTCATTCTCAGATGTTCCAGTGTCATGTGCCTTCATCTTGGACTGTACAGGCACAGCCATCCCACCTGTTGATTCTAGTGTGAGTATTCTGATTTTACAGCAGATCAAAGCATACCTAGTTGTAAGTAATAACACCAATCATCAACATTTATGATAATGTTGAGCCAAAACAAACTGATAACCTACTGGTTGGTTGCTTTGGGAAGTAAGAATGAAAAAGTCTAAGGAAGAACCAAGGAGTAATACAGTAAAAACAGAAATGTTATGCAAGCTGTCTTAACTAAAAGAGTCTCCCAGTACATTAATATGTAAGCTTTGGCCCAAAATATACAGGTCACACTGAGTAGGTTCAGCTTCTATTTTCTCTGTTCTTCTGAGTCTTCCCTGCTTGTCTTTTCTCAGTGTAGAGTGCTGTAGGAATATACCTGTTACCTGCCCAGTTGTACTGTGTATTTATAGTGCTATAGGAAGGCATAGTTCTGGGGAGTACAGAGTGTAAGTCCAACTTCAGAGTCCTCCTAAAATCTGTCAGCTAGGGCTAGGATTACAAAAACTAATATGGCATTTCCTGTATTGTCTGATTGAATCTTATGTGTTCAAAATTGTAATAATGAATAGGATGGTATTTCTGTCTTTCCCCAACATCTGCTATTTCCTTATGTGTAGACAAATAGCACATCCTCAAGCTGCAAAGTAAATGTATACATGATAAGTAACGTCACTTTGTTCCTTGCCTACTGTGGATGGTCATTGGGAAAGGGAAGGGAAAAACGCCTGAGCATCAAAGACAAGAAGGTCTGAGGACTAAAGGTCTTTAAAAAGGAGCAATTGCAACAGATAAGCAATTACACCTCATCCCCACTCCAGCTGCATCTAGTGGGACATGCATTGCTGTGTCAGTGGGCCCAAGGTACACGTAATTTAGCCCAATAGGTCACACAATTTTGCTGCAGCTGCAAGTTATTGTCAGTCCAGGAAGGGGAAACAGGACTGCTGTCCATAGACAACAGATCTGGCATTTCCAGCATGGGTGCCCACAGTGTGTCTGTATAGAGCCCACTGGAGAGCAGTGGGCCTGCTTTTCTTTGTGTCTGGCCATCTCTGGGAGCACTTGCAACAATACCCTACTTGCAGTTTGTTGTTTCCACATGGCTGCCTACTGTTTCCAAATGCTGCCAGATAACACAGTAGAGGAAGCTGGTCTTTCCAATTCACTAAGTGTTCCCTGAAACCCAGGTTTTGTATGATGTCTGCATGCTGAAATCTAAGACCAGTAGGAAATCAGGCAAATGATGATTCTAATTGTGAAATAAATTTTGACGGAGGGGTATTATAGGGGCATTTTAGAGTTTCCAGAGCTCCTGTTCCTTGTCCTGTCCTGTAACTATGATTATTCTCTCAAAACATCAGCTTGGGAGCTGCTCACTGTCATCAAGTGCAGCAGTAAGGAAGTTAAAGTGTTTTTCAGGGTGCTCTCTGAAGCCCTGCTTTAATTCTGCATCATGGAGATAGCATGTGCTTGTATCAGGAGTTGCTTCTGCTTCCAGTCTGTACCTTTTCCAAAGGAAATGTAAAGGAGAGAATATTGTGTGTGGTTCTAGATGCTGTGAAGATGTTTGTTATGTGTGTGCAGGGACAGCTGGGTGCAGTGCATCAAGAAGGATCTTTGAACAGCCTCAAGTTTTAGTTTCTATTGTTTCCATATTGAATGAGAGCTCTGATTATAGGCCAAGGATGATGCTTCCCTGGGGAGTGGTCTGATAATGAGGTAGAGTGGATGTCTCTGGCACGTGGCAGTTTTGTCCTGTTGGCAGTGCACAGATTTCTGAGTAACCATGTCCTCTAATACTCTGTAGTTTCCAAAATTAATTCAGTGTTAGAAATAATGCTGATTGATGTTCATTGCAAGAATTACTTCAAATTCCAGTTTTGGACAGTGAAGAGGACACTGACTCTTTAGTGTGGAAATGAACAAGCTCATGCTCACTTATGTATGTTTAGAGAGAGTTCATTTTTAAGTAAATCCAACTGACAAGCTCATTATCTGAAATACTGGCAGTCTTGGAACAAATATCTGCCTCCAGTAAATGCACTTTGGTCTTTTGGCTGCCTGTATCAGTGTGTGTTGTCTAGATTGGAAAATTAGCCCAATTCAGAATCTGAGTTTTACTTTATTATTTTCTAGCAAAATAATCTAGAAAAATTGCTAGTTTTTAAATAAGTCTTTATTGACCTTTTTTTCTGTAGTGCAACTATGTCATCTAATATCCCAGTGCACTCTTGATCGACAACCTACATTCTCCTCCTGCAGGAAGGTAAATTTATTGACTTGATGGGTGTCTTTCATTTCTAGATCTGTAAACCTCTGTTCTCACAGGGTGCTCCAGTGCTTCTGCATTGGCATCATCTGCCTTGTTACCTTGGGTGAAGGGTTGCATAAAGATGTTATATAAAAAGCAATGTTTTTTTCTCTTCCAGAAGAGAAGCTGGACACAATCTCAGGAAACTTCCAGCTGACAAAACAAGATGGCTCATATGGCAAGAGATGTGCAGATGTGTCCTAAAGGACAGCTTGTTAGGAACTGGACCACAGTGAAGTGCTGGTTGTAGGTGCTCTTTGCACCAGCAAATGACCAATAGCAATTTTAGGACAGTGAATAGATTTTATCCCAAGGCTCAGGTAACATTCCAGTATCAAGAAGCTCCATCCAGTGGAGTTGGAGTGTCTATAGAGACATTTAGTATCTTCAAAGATCACAGATTAGACAGGTAAAGGCAGCTGCACTCGTTTGAAGTTACTGTGTGTTTGCTTGCTTTTCGACTGCATTCATTGTTCTGGGATACACTTTAATGTTTATAGATAAAAGCTTCTTTGAGCAGAATGTCCTTTTATATCATCAGAATAAACATGTCCAGATGGCCAGGAGTCCCTTGTCTTCAGCCTCTGCTGTGTACAACTGCACTTGGAGTGGTGATACTGTCACACTTGGATGGAATACTGGGGCCTCAGTTTTAATTTTTTTTTGAGTTATTTATCATCTTAGAGAACATCTAGAGGTTCTGCAGGTAGCATGCTGCCCTCAGCCATTTACTGACCTGGAATAAGGAATTCCCCAAATCCAGGCAAATGCAGAGTTGGTGGATTGATCCAAGTTTGATCACACCATTAAGAGCGGCTTGTCATTTACAAAAAAGGTTTGAGATTGATTTGTTTGCTGCAGCTGGAAACCTTCATTTCATTACGCAAATTATTTCTCTGAAAGCTGCTAAGAAGGATTGTGGTCTATAATTAGAATAATACCCCACAGGATTACGTTCACAAATGTAATTATATAATCATTTAGAACTAAATTGTGCCATGAAACTACAAGGTTTTTCAAAATGGTACTAGCATTTTTGGAGGGCATTTTTTTAAGATTTTCTGTGGTAATGCAGTTGCCACAGGCCAATTAGAAAGATTTTCAGTTCAGCTGAGAGCTTTTCTCTCCTTTCCCTATCAATAGTTTGAGATTAATCAGGATTGGGCTTTATGTTCAAATATCTGCTGTGATTCAGAACCAGTGAAATTGGATGCAGCTTTCAGCATTTATGGTGAGGTGGTGTAAGTCGAAGTGTGTCTTTTGGAAGCTCACCATGGAAGGCTGCTTTACACAGGCTTTGGTACTTCAGTATGTCATTCAGAAGTAGACAATGAGGTCGTGAAATTGTTCTTCAGGGATCTCATATCTCAGCTCTGTGGCAGGGAGGCTGTGAGCTGCATTTGTGTCCGCACTGCTCAGAGCAGAGGGCAGTGAAAGGGGAGGCAATCCCTTGTTGTGTAGAACCAGCCTGGCTGTACAGTGTGTTATTCTGGAGTAGTGCAGGGTGCACTGTCACTGCAGCCATGCTCAGGACAGCCTGCCCTTGGCTTCACAGGGATGTGCATGTGAATATGTTGAACTCTTTCCATGCTTGAACTTGTGTGAAAGTTTTGGTGCCGTTCATGGATGAGCTGACACAAAAATATTTTGCACTAAATTAGTTTTACTGCTCTTCTGCCTGAAAGGATGAATTGTAAATTTGAAATAGAGCAGTTCTGCTTTTCTTCTTTAGATCTGCAAAGGCCCTTTTATTAGCTTTATGCTGTTGATATGACATCAAGTTGCATCCTCTTTTACATCAGTTTCCTCACAGCATCTGGTCTCTCACACAGACAAAACTGTAACAGGTTTGTTTAGTATAGCAGAGTGTACTAAAACTCCAGAAATAAGAGCAGTACATTGCCCTGTTTTATTAAGAATGCATCCACTGTCCTTTCAGGTTGCAAACTCCTGGTTAGCGAGTCAATGGGCAATAGCAGGGTAAACTAATGAGGTACTGTGATATTTGCAACATGAGAAAGGCAAATATTTCACCAAGCTCTCCAATTATCTCTGGTAGCCTCATACACTTCTAATGAGCACAAGGTAATCAGCCTATCTCTTCCACTGTATTAATGAGAGCCGCTTAAAATTCTCCTGGATTCCTGTGGAGAACTGATATATGGACCCAAAAGGATAAATAAAGAGGTTGTGCAATTGCTGCTTCAAGAGCTGCCACTGTCCCCAGGGCTGGCTGGCTCTCTGCCTGTGGTGTGTTTTGTTAATGCCTTTATTGTATGCAACCTAAAGAGACAGTAATTTTGGAATTGCAAGGGTGCTTGAGCAGCAGCGTAGTCTGGCTGCTGGGAGACTACAAAATCATTCTCCTCCAAGACAGCACCTCCTAACAAGGTGTTCAGTTGCTAGCTCACACCTCAAGCAGTGTAACTGGGCAGAAAATGCAAACCTGCAAACACCAGCAGTTAATGGCTCGGCTTTTACCATCCCATGACAGGGAGAACAGGAGGATCTCAGGAAGCAGCAAGCTTTGGTGATGGCCCTCTGCTTTGGGAGGCAGTGTCCTTTCCCATAATCTCCCACGTGAAGGAGTGTCTGGTACAAGACCTGGGGCTGCAGAAATAGGAAGCACAAGAGAGAGAAGTCTGTGGAGTGGTAGGAAGAGCTAAATGTGTTCTGTTTTACCATATACCTTAACAGACTGAGGACTAAAGATGACGAATACAAATTAAAAGGTATTTGCTTCTGATCAGCAACAATAACTCTATTTATTTGAGATTTTTTAAAACAAGGGCAGGAAAAATTGTTACTCAAATAGATTTTGCCTGTGAGGTTGGAATGCACAGAGATTTGTTAAAACCCAACAGAAAGGAAAGGAAAGAGAATTTGAGAACATTCTCCAATCCAAAAGTCTATGTCATAATGAAACGCATTTACAAATAGATGTTTACAGGAAAAAAATCAGTAATTTTAAAAATGTAAAATGACAGCCAGTATCCTTCCTAATTCCCTAATCTGCAGCTGTACTGGATACAAACATGCACTTTTGGATGCTCAGGAGATTGGTAGTTAGGGATATCTTCCACTCTTTCTACCTCCTGGTCTTCAAGTTACACCACATGGTTGCATCTGCTTACAATTCATACTGCATTGTTTTGTAGCACAGATCAGTTTAGTATTTTTCTAATCACACAGCTCAGCTATGAGACAAAGCACTGAAAGTCTGTTGTTCTTGTATGAGAATCAAAATTGCACAACTGAGATTTTAAATAGTGTATTTATCTTGTATGCAATTAGCAAGAACTGCCTTGAACCAGGAGACTGAACTGACATGTCACCCCTGTTTCAGAGTCATTACGTGACTGATGTGAGGTTTGGGTGGCACTGGAGCTCCCAATGGGCAAACACCTGCACAACAATACCAGCCCAGTCACCTCCTCTCTCTGTCTGCTGGCTGAGTATAGCCCTGGGAGTTTCAGTTCTCACAAAGCACCAAGAATATCAACATTCTGTCTAATGTAGAGAAAAATAAGTAAAAAGCTTTATCCAGCAATTCAGCAGCTCAGTGAACTGCTGCTGAGAAAGTTCAAAGCTGAGAAGCAGTCAGAGAGACCTAGGAGTGCCATGAGGCACCAGTTCAGAGGGCTGGCATTGGAGCCATTGAGGGCAGCAAACTGGAAAGAATAAGGAGAAAAATAAATATTAATATGAGTGAAGTGTTGTGCCTGTGTATAAAACCTCAGTTGTAATCTTGTGATACCTTTTTTGCAGCTTATGATGACATTAGGCTCTCTAAAGGTTTATTATGTGCAGCTGGATGTACATTAGTCTATTTATTAGTCATCACAAGGTTGTTGACATTATTTCCACAGTGCTTTTACATTAAGAGCTTACTGAAATGATAGATTTATGTTAGGCTACTGAAGTAATTTCCTCATATAAAGACAGCTTAGAAATACAGGAACCTAAGCTGTTGCTGTAATGAATTTTCTGCCTCTCACAGGGATATTTATCCAATCTGTTCTGTAAACAGAGAAATTAGTTCAGACTTGTGCAAATGCTTTAATTACACTTAACTGGATTAATGGCTGAACTCTGAGGAAATGTTGTTTCTTTAGGCAAAACAGTTTGACCAGGTCAACAATGTATTTTTAAATTCAGTCAGGTGCCCCTGGAGAAAGCAGCCCTGTATTAGCTGGGCTGCTGGGGAAGCAGTCACTGGCCCTGGGCAGGTGGGTTGGGACGTGAGGATCCGTGACATGAAGGGCTGTTTGGATTTAGAGTCTGTGCCACCTCCTCTCTTTGAGCTCACTGCTCTTGGACAGAAGTTAGTCCTTGGAATCTGATCCAAATTATGGCAGTTTCACAGCCTCTTTCTTTCCACGTGAGTGAATGGTTGGCTCCAAAGGTTTTATGGTGAATATTTGCCAATCAATTATCTAAAGGTGAATGCAGCAAATCATGTTAAAGGCTTCAGGTCTGGTTTCCTTGACTGTATTGTGCTAGCCTGAGCAGCTTGCTCAGAAATTTGATAGCTTTTGGAGAAATGCTGGATGCTTTTCTGTTGCTTTGGTGGCTTACACATGCTGTTCCCCCCAGAGCAACCTCAGCTATGTCCTGAGTGAAACATAAATCCTGCCGTGCACTGGGAATGGATCCCAAGCAGCCCATCCAAGACACAGCTCCTTGCATCTTCCAAAAACAATCTTTGGCCCTGAGAAGGATTGGATCTCTAATGCCACCTTGTTCTAAGCTCCTTGTTAAATTGGTACCTGCTCAACATGCTCCTTTCAGTATTGTGTTGAGGCATTTCTGTTTCATTTTTCACCTTGTTGAAACTAAGGATGTCTTAAAAGAGGGGTGCAGGTCCCACTGTGGAGCCAGGACCAAACTGACAGCACTAAGTGCTTGATTGTGTTTAGTCCCCAGGAGCTCAGCATCCTTCAGGCCTCCCTGTGCACTCCCGAGTGAAAAGTTGCCTCTTGGTGCTGACAGTCAGCCCTCAGGGTAAAGGAGCCTCCTCCTTTCTTATTGCCTAAAAGCTAAACTTCATGATTGTGATCCGAGGACTCGTGGATATAAGGCAAAATTACACCTTAAAATTGCACTCTTTCTCACCTGCTCAGGGTTCTTTACAGAGGAGGTTTCTGTGCTTTCCATAGAGATGCACTGTCACCTCTGTTATTTCTGTACACTCTAAAATTTACTTGTCAAATGGTAATGCTCAGCTTCTTTTTCCTCTTCTTCACTTCTACACCACTGCAGCTCCCACTCATTCAGCCCTTTAGAGGTAACAGATCAGGTTCCACTTTTATTTGCCACTGTCTGAATCAGAAAATCCTGGAGAGCTGTGGAGTTGCTCTGGTTTTCTGGAGTTCCTGAGACCAGATTTCCTTCTAAATCACAGCTGCAGCATGAAACTCTTCATGGCATATTTCAGCAGTGCCTTTGAAATGTATTCTAATTAACTGTCTGTGATAAAAATCTTTTTGCTATAAATATTACATACGCAGGTAAATTGCAGGCATAGAAAACTGAAAGAACTAAGAAAATGGCTCTATGAGAGAGGAAGAAAAAATGTGTACATATATGGACAGACCTATTTCTTGCAGTATCTGAGAAGCTGTTTTTAGTATATACAATTTTAGTACACTCACATATCCACTTCCATCTAAAGCTGAATGTTGACTTTGATCATAAAAGGAAGAAAACAAAAAATGAAACTTTTATTTTTCTCAATATTGTAAATATACTGTTGCTACAAGGACATCTGTGAACTCTGTTCTGTTTAAGATTTGAAATATCTCAATACACAGACCAAGGAAAGTCTGGGATTGTCAGAACCTTCCGGAAAGGAATTGGGCTGTAACCAAAGTTTGTCATGGCATTGAATACCCCACCCCACCCTGCAGGCAGAGCTGGGTTACACAGAAGCTGTAAATTCAGTATGTGTCAATTCTGTGTAATTTAGAGTTCACTGAAAGTTGGCCCTGAGTCTATTTTGATTTAAAATATTCCTGATTTGCAGTAGTTCACCTCAGGAGAGGGAGTCTTCCCCAGCTTTTTAATATTAACAGTGAGTGGAAATGCCATCAGCATTTATCACTCAAACTTTGCTGAATACATTACACTGCAAATTTCATTGCTCCTTCTGCAGAACGGGAGAGGGAGGGAATTGTGTTAAAGTCTCTGCAGTTGTGCCAGGAGGCTCTCACTGCTCCTGCTGCTGGGAGCAGCTCTCCCCAGGAGCACAAGTCCTCTCCACTGTCCCTGCAGTGCCTCGCGTGGCTGGAGAGCCTGGACTGGTGCTGGGAAGATGCCCGGGGTCACCTCTGTGTGTGACCCGTGTCACTGAGCAGGGGCTTGGGAAACAGGCTCAAGCCTGGGTTTTTTAGAGCTCCACTTTTAGTGCTTTGAACAGAATTGTAGTGAGCAGGGGGAATGGTAGCAGAATTTGGTTATTCCTACAGTCAGCACACAAACACAGCCCTGCCACCTCAGGCACAGAGAGAGCAGGTTTGTCCATCAAGTCACTGATTGAAAGGTGGGGTTCGTCCTCCTTTCTTTTATGTCCCCAGAATCAGGAGCAGTTTAACAAAAGTCAAGGGAACTGCACTGGCACTGACTGGTCAGAACAGAGAACTGTTTGAAAGTCATTTCCTTTGCTTCTTGTCCTAGAGCTGGTGATAGGGGAAGGCTTACCAGTAAAATCTCATTTTAGGCAGGTAGAGGATTTCTCAGCATTTGTTTGCGTTTAGAAAGTGTAATCACTTACGTTATTACCATAAAACAAATACCTGGAAGGTTTTGCCAGTTTTCAGTTAGCTACAGAAACCTATACCAGAAAATGGTGTTAGCGAGAAATAACACACAAAAAAATAAAAGTCACTGCTCCCCATTTGCACAGAGACAGCAACAGAAAAAGCTAAGTATCAGTTTTCATAGCAAAATTGCTATTTGTTGGCAGATCAGTTTTATGCATATAAACAGTGCTTGGGGATTTTCCTCCCATGTTTATTTATGAAATGGAAAGCAAGCAGAAATTTTGAGTAGTCCCATGGTACAAGCCAGGACTGAAATGTAAAGATAGAATGAAAAAGTCAGTGATGCTAATAATAGAAATGCAAGGTCTCTGAGGGTGAACATGATCAGTGGGGAATGCCAGGGCAGTTGTAATCAGGAAAGAAATGATTCTTCTGCTTCACTTCTTCCTAAAAATTCAGGAAAGCTTTTAGTTTATTTTCAACTTGTGCTTCACAAAATTTGGTGGCAGTCATGACCTGAAGGAGCAGTGCAGAAGCTCTGAGGATGGTAGGGCAGAGTGAACAGACAGGTTTTGGCTTGATGACATCCAGGGGTGGCTGGCAAATTTATTCCTTCTAGGTTGGCTTTGACAGTGCCAGCCTGCACAAGGCTGAGGGGTAACCCTCTGCTGCCTCTAAGATAGAATACTATGACTTCCCCTAACTGATGACATGAACACTGAGAGCACCCTGCACCTCAGCACAAACTCAGTGAAGTCTCCCTGTGAGATGCATTTTACCTTCCCCATCCCCTTACTGTTTGGCTGAGATCCTTTGGTCATATTTATTTCAAATTCCAGTGGCTTGTGTGTACTCTCACATCATACAGCTTTGCCACTAGAATAGTTTTTGTATTTGTTAGTCTCTCTATCAGCATTTAATGCCTTTTTTAAGCTTAGTTTTCTCTCCTTTCCCCTCTGTTCCTGTTACTTCTTCAAGCAGTCTGCCATGTCTCTCCTCCAAAGGTGACATAAGCGCCTTAGCACGCTAAGCCTCCATGGATGGTTGCTCCTGTTTCACCGAGTGGAGATGAAGATGACAGGGCCCCTCTTTCCAATCCTATTACCTCCTCATACTTGTCTTACAAAGAGCAGAAGGTGGTGGTGAGTTGGCCACAAACAGTGTTGTGCAAGACATCTCTACAGTCATGATTTAACACTATCATCCAGCAGATATAAGCCACTAAAGCTTTCAGCAAAGTTGTAAGGCTTAACCCAAAGCACTTGGAAACAAGATAAAAGCTTAAGCATTTCCTCATCTCCCATTCGAACCTGAAGATATGTGTGTACTGACCTTTCAGATTGCTGGAATCAGTGTGTAGTGAAAATCCCTCTGTAATTTAGTGCTACAAGGAATGCAGTCTGACTCATTTCTGAGAACATTTTGTCTGCCACTCAGGGTCCAGAGCAGCTCAGTGTATTATTTGCCTATAAATAAAAACACCTAATGAAAGTCGCATTCTAGTCAGGGAAAGTGGGCATATTTGATCCACGTGGTTACTTTGCCCACAAAATACAGAAATTGAGGAACTGTGAAGTGGCTCTTGGTTTTCCAGGTATATCATTCATCAACTCCTGCTGTTGCTTCAGTCATGTTGAGGTAAAGAGAAGTGTACTGTGTGGCTCCGTGAATATTTCAGACCCATAATGTTCCTTTTGTGGGCATCTCTGGAAGGGTGTTGAAGTTCACTTTGTTGGAAAATACTGGGCTGCTGTTCCACCAAGGAATCCTGGCTGTATAAAGTTGTATCTGTCTTTCCTTGGTTGTTTTGCCAAGGTTATAGCTATATCCCTGTACTGAGAGAAAATAGAGGTTTCTCCATCTTTACAAAGGATGATACATTACTGAACAGGGGTGTTTAAATAAACCTTGGATGGTTTTGGTGCTCTTGCCCATATCCATTAATTATGGATAAATATGGATAAATACGAGCATTAAATTTTGTGCCTACTGGGTCTACACATCTCCAGCTAAGTAAAACTAACAAAACAGTCTAAAATTTTTTAAAATATTTTCAAGTGTCCTGATGACATGTATCTTCATACAGTCACTGAAGGTCAGCTTCAGAGAGAAATAGACAATCTCTTTGAAATTAGTCACCATCCACACAGAAGGGAATGAAGTAGCTGATTAGATTGTTCTCATTATTGGGGTACAACCACTAGTGAGAGAAGCAGAACCTGGGCCAGACTGGGCTGTCTTGTGTAACTCTCACTTAGGTAACTGTGCTGCATCTGAAATCAGTGTGGCAGGTGTGTGGTGTTCCTGGCATTACACAGTCTGCAAGGGGCCTGAGAACAGCAGGGCAGAAAATACAGAATGATCTCCCATTATGAAGGCAGTGATGGGCTCAGCAGCCAGCTCTGGTGTCATTTACCCTCTATAGCTAGAACTTCTATTTACTCCCTAGGTTAAATAACTTTTGGTAGTAGCATCCACGATAATCTGTTGCCTGCAAGTCCTTGGCTTTTCTATCAGGGGAAATGTATTGGACTAGTCAGGTTGTCTTCTGTGGTACCTGTCAGTTTAAATTGTATGACCTTTTAGTGAGCTCTGAACCTCACCTGTCGAAGTCAATTTAATCCTGTGTCTTTGCAAGGCTTCCCAAATCCAGAGTTCTTTAAGCTGAGAAAACTAATTGAAAAAAAGTTGGCAAATACTTCACTTAATAGTAAAGTAAATTTAGAGGAGAAATATATCTTCTTCTGCATGGATTTTCCTATACTGTTCAACCTAACTTCCTTCAGATGACTTCTGATGAAAATGTTCACCCCTAAAGCAGCCCTTTCTTTTTTTTAGCTCTGCATTTGACTGGTTCTCAGAGGCCAAGATCTGTGGAAAGTAATTAAATTAAATCTTTTTTCCTAATTGGATTGAGTCGGTGCAGTTGTTGTCCATTTCCTTCAGACTTCTCAACATAGAATCAACTATTTCCTCTTGGATTTTGTCTCCTCTTTTCAGTCACAGCACCAAATGCTATATTTCACCTTCTCATCCTATCAATTCGGGTTTGCTTTTTCCAAACTCTGGCAATATCCATATTTCTCATACAGAAGAGAGATAATCCCTCTCGTTGTCTTTTGTATAAGAACTTCGCAAAACCTCTTCAGGTCTGGTTTTATTTACCATAACCGTGTCTCACTTTTCTCTGGGGCATTTGGCTTGTTGCCAGCTGTAGTGCTGGCACAGAGCCACCTCCTGCTTTTGCACAGCACCCTGTTGCTCTTTCCCTCTGCTGTTCCCAGCAAGAGTGAAGGTTTGGTTTGGTTCCTGCACAGCATGTGCAACACCCAGGTCAAAATGAGGGTGTCAGAAAGGGGGGACAAGGATTTTGCTGTCTTAGGAGCTATAAGTAGCTACTGCAGCACAAACAGGTGCCAGGGAAAGTGCAACTTCTTTTTCTCCCTTTTACCACTCCAGCTTTCCCAGGGAATCCTCCTGCTCCACCTCCAGTCCCAGTACAGATCACTCACAGTCACTGTACATTTATCAAAGGTAAACAGTAAAATGTAAGTTTAGCATAATTGAGACAAGGGTTTAGACATCAATTGCTAATGGTATCACCAGGCCAACAAGTGTCCCTGGAAATGCTTGTGAAATCATTCGCTACCCTCAGCAGTCAGAAGATTTCCAACCCTAAATAAAAGTACTACGTTATGTCTCAGGAGCATGTGTTGCCTCATCCCCTGCCTCTGTTACAGGCTGGGCACACTTTATTGTAAAAGAAAAAGTGTTCAGAGAACACAGATTTAAATCAGTGCAGAAAGATCCGTATTTAATTGACCTTTTAAGAAAAAATGGGATTTCCGTTTGCAAGAGTTCTAACATCTAGGAACCCAAATGTATGTTGTGGAGCAAAATTAGGGAGAGAAGCAACCAAGTTCTTTAAAATTTCTTTTTACAGTGAGGAAAAAAGCTGTTCTCAGCATCTACTGCAGAGTGGCCTTACTATCTTTGAGGTTGGGCACTTCAAGGGCAAAGAGGCTTATCCCTCCTGCCAGTGTTTGCAGTGTTACTAGTATTCCTGCTGGGATCAAAGCATCCACTCTCAGAATAGTGATGGAGTTATCAACAGGCCCAACACTGCCCAAAGCAGGGGGTAACTAGAGACAAAGCCAGGCTGTAACACCCTTGTCCACCATGAGTTTTCCTGGGTTTTGAATCTTCTTTTTCCACTGCAGAGCAGAGATGAGCCTGGTAATTCAGAGAACAGTGCACAGGAATGTAGCAGAGGAAGGCAGTGACATGTCTCCTAGCAGGGAAAATAGACTCAGTGTACACCATCCAACCTAAATTTTCCAGCTCATCTCTGTACGGCAGAAAGAACCCAAGCATATAAATCCCCTCATAATGCAATCTGAATCTTGGAGTCCTTGTTTCATAATTTATCAGATCACATTTTGACTTGCAAGATGTGTCCACATGGTGAGACTGGGGGAGCTGCAGGTGCCTTGGCATGCAGTGCTTGTGATTTCACTCCTTCAGCTATCACTCAGGAGCCACTCAGCAAAGTGAAAAAGAAAAGGTCTGGTGTAATTGACAGTAAAAGGCCTCTGAATTGAGTTACTCCTGCTTTTCCTTTCAAGGTTTCTGATTAGAGTGCAATTGCTGCTCAGTACCAGTCTTCAACAAAACTGCCATTTTTCCTCATCCACGTATTTTTGGTTTTCTGATGCCAGTTAGTTGGGAGCAGCTTAGTAATTTCATGGACTCCATGCTGCATAGGCCCCTCTTGTTTGTAATTAAGCTGCTGTTTCACAATTCCTAGTGCTCATCTGGCTTTACTTTAGCAGAAAATATGGCTGTTTACCTAGAATTCATTGGTAGTAACAAATAGGATAAGGTTATAATTTGTCAACTGTGCTCTCAGGAATTGTTTTGACTGTCTGATAGATTTCACACAAAGTTCAGGAGCTAAATGCTCAACAGGCAGTGCCCAGGCAGGCTGAACATCACTGTGCTAGTGCAAGTGCCTCAGCAAAAAGCTTGGATGCAATTAAAGAAGAGGCTGTGGCACAACAGGGCGATGGTGAAGGATGTAGATACCTCAGGCTGGGAGAGACACTAAAACTCTGGTAGTTCACCATCCACTTACAACATATGCACTGATTGTGCATATTTCAGGCAAAGCATAGTAAAAGTTTCTTTTACTACAGAGGCATTCAAGTAGAATGAATAAAGAAGATAAATTGTCTTTTAGAAGAGTGGGAGGGTTTGGCCTATGCACAACAACCTTTATGGTTTTATGTCAAGCAGTAGTGGGGGGGAAAAACCAGTTCTCTTCTACAGGATCTTTCCTTAAAGGATATGATAGATGATTAAGGTGCACAGAAAGCTTCAATAGCATATATGTGAAAAGTTCTGCCTGCAAGGGTTCATTGTAAAACAAATGTGCTGCTTTAAGGATAATGGCATGGTATTATTTATGTAGACATTTCCAGCAGTTTCCAAAGAGAAGTAAATGCTGTAATCATACCCATAAAGGCCTGCCTGCTTGCTTGCACATTATTTGGCATTAATTTTAGTACAGAATAATTATCAAAGGAACATTTGGATTTATTATCTGTAAAGGCAATTTTAAATGAGGTATGAATTCAATACAGTAAGTGTTCTCTCAGCAGTGTGAATCCAAAATAGAGTCGTCGTCTTTCACCCGCTAAGTCAAGCTGTGCCTGGGCATATGGAGATTTTCATAATATATTCTATTCAAGAATTAGAAAGCAGTAAATATTTGTGAAAGCAATAATCAGCAACTGCTTCTGAGGGCAGTGACAATGTACTGTAAGATTTTGAAATGAATCCCTAAAGTTAGTGATCCTGTTTTGGATGCTGAAGCCTTGGCTTGGTTTAAGGTCTTTTTGGGGAGAGAATGAGGCAGGAGAGTGAGGTGTTAAAATGCTGAGAGTACAGTTGTAAGAGGAGAGCCTGAGTTAACACTTCTCAGTACGATGATCACCTGCAGTGAAATGTTCACTAAAATTCCAGTGCTGCCAATTCTCAGCTTCTAAAATAAATGGCTTAGGAGATGGTACAAGCCATCTGTACTGCTGCAGACTGTAGGTTTTATTGGGCTATTTTTGTTCTCATTGGACTAAACTCTGCTCCTGGTTTGCTAGATGATGGAGAAAAGAAGTGTCCTTTTCCATCTGCCCAAGCCAAGTAATTTATTTTGCTCTTCAGGACAGAAAGCTGTTTTATGCCCTCATCACCTCAAGGCTTGACAGTGCTGTAATGGGTGTTATACAGTGCTAACCAGAAAAGAATCAATCCAGACCACCCCACTTTTTGATTCTTTCTGATTAGAGTAAGACAGCAGAAGCATAACTTACCTTTGCTTCATACTCTAGTGTTTGCTGGTATTTGCAAAGGACTCCATGTCACTAACTAAATACTGCAGGTATATCTGGGTACCTTCTATGTGAGTTTTCAGCAATTGCTTCTCTTTCAGTGATCCTCTGAGGTCTGAGAAGAGCTCTTAAAGACAGCCAGTGCAGCCTGCTCTGGTCTTTCTCCTGTCACTGTCAGTTCACAGTCTGGCTGGCTTTCAACAAAACTTGATCGTTTTCTGTCTGCACAACTGCTTTATTTAGTTAATTATCTATATTTTTATTTAATAGGAATGGTAGATAGTCTGGGCTGGCAAACATTGCCCCATCAGGGTGAAAACAGCCTGCACATGTGTAAAGTTAAGGCATGGTGGTGAGCAAATCAAAACTGGGCTCAGACTCCATTTGGGACTATTTCTAGAAAAAAAAAAAACAAACAAACCTTTAAAACTCGTGGGGCAAACAACTCTTTAAGTAGGAAGAGAACAGTCTAGCAGTTCTGTACAGTAATGAGCAGCACTTCCAGCCACGGACTGTACTTAGTGGAGTTTCTCCTGAATGTGGAAATACAGGAAGGAAAATACAGTGACCTGGACACAGTTTTTTGTTTCATATCTTGAAGTAACTGATTAGAGCACAAAACTTGAAATTGGAGAGCTATAGTGCTCACAATTCTAAAAGCAGACATAGGAAGGTGATTGGTAGAGGACTGGTTAAGTCATTTATCCCTTCTCTCTGTTCATGGTTTCCGTATAAGCAGTAAAGAATTTCCCAAGTGGATGAAAAGTCAGCAGAGACCGTTCTGTAGACTGTGCTGTCATGAGAAAGATATTAATGTCTGTCCCTAAAAAGCAGTGCCAACAAGTAGATTTGGTCAAGCCAGCACAGAAGATATAGTGACCACAAAAGGGAAAAAGCCTGAGGGCAGTTTGCAGAGAGGATAAAGGAAACTGATAGTTAGACAGCTTGTTGGGATGGAAATATAAGAGCAATAGGAAAGCTTAAGAGAGACAGATCAGGCAGAGAAAGAATGAGAATGGCACTGTGTCAGGAATGAGAACAGGATTCATGGCACCATAAAAAAGGAAAGTAGTGGAGCAGATTTTCACGTGGTGTAACACGGTGCTGTGACCGTTCTGATTTCCACTAGGTGAGGATCCATCTCCCTCCTTGGAGAGGGGCTGGTGGGCTTGTGTAGCTGAAAAATATCTCGCTGCTCACTGAGAAGCAGAGACTCTGATGCAGAAGTTACAGGGAGGTGTCCAGTCACCAGCACTGTGCTGGAGGTCAAAATTAGATGATCATAATTTTCCCCTCTGGCTTTAAAATCTATTAACAGCTATTTTACGATGCTGATCATTTATCATTGCACCGCAGTCTGCAAGACCAGGACCACCATGATATACTCCATAGTTAATTTATTTCCATTAGTTCACAGCTAAACTTAATTTAAAAGAATTTCTGCGAATTTGATTATAAAGGAGAAAACTTAGAGACTTTCCAGCGTAGTTGGGAGGGGGTAAGAAGGGGAAGGAATTTCTAAAGCTGTGAGTTGGTGTTGGACACTGGTTGTGACACTGATAGCCTGTGCCTCACGTTCCCCAGCAAATGATAAGGAAGATTAACATGTGTACCCAGGCAGACATATGCTCAATGGCTCTGCTCTCTTCATGGCTGAAGGTTTGCTAATGAAACACCTTTTGCAGCAAGGACTGATACACACTTTAATTACTTTCTCTTTGTCCTCCTTATAGGTAATAGTAATTATTCCTGAAAACAAAGCATGTCCTACCTCATCTGCAAACCTGTCAGAGCTGACACACACTTTGTCCCTCAGTCTGCATCATTCCAGGTGTATGGAGACAGTGAAATGGGCTCTGCTGATGAAAATGGGAAAGGTGACTTGCTCTGCACCTGGTGCAGAGAGGGAATGGAAGCAGACTTACTGCAGGACACAAGGAGCAACTGCTTGCACCATTTTTCCTCTCAGTTTTATGGAATTGCTCCCTTTCTTCTCTTTTTACCTTTTCTCCTGTCATGAGCTTGCCACAACATGGGGAAAAAGGGATCCTTGAGAAAGTGGCCTGGTCACTTCCCAGCATAGAGGTTCTTCTCCAGGGGCTACTTGAAGCACACATGCTTCCAGGAACTAGGTGGTTTTAGCTGAAGCTTAAATCTCACCACACATCCCAGGACACAACTGTCCCACAGGACGATAGAGAAGTTCTTCTGATGATATAGGAAAAAGCTGACACTGGTTTTGCACTTGTGTATATTACAGTTTTTTTTTTTCCTGAGGACTTAATGTTCTATGATAAATTAAGTCAAATAATCCGCTTGTCACTATAAAAATAATTACCATAATTTTTTTTAAATAACACAGGAAATAAAAGGGTTTCTAACCCCCCCAAACCCACAGCTTTTCTTTCCAGCATTATTTTAATTATTAAAACTGTGTTAGATTTAAAGCTGCAGTTAAGATGAAAGTACAGGAATGACCAGATTTATATTTTTGCCGTATCTGCTGTTGTCAGTGCTGCTGATAGGTTCCACAGACACTGGTACTAATTGGCCTAAGACCAGATAAAACAGATTTTCTTTCAGGCAGACATTAAAAGAAAAAAAAAAAAGAAAGAAATATGTGGAGAATAAAATCTTTTTTTTTCAAGCATAAGAACTCCAGAGACAAGGAATCAACTCCTCTAGGTCTCATCTCACTACTGAATGTTCTCTCCTAATTTCTGTCATCAGTCCAAGCTTTGTCTCATTCAGCCCAGGCTGCCCAGCTGATGCACCAAGCACAGAAATAGTCCCAGTGGGAGAGGAAGCAATGACCCTTAATCAGACCCTCTGCATGTCTAAGAATTAGCACTATTTTTAGAAGTTCTCCATGTAAGAATTACTTGTATTCCTGTGTTCTTTGGTACAGAGCCATTAACCATTTAATGTCAGATGTATGACCACTACAACATGCCAACTGAAGTAGCATGGCAAGGTTGCTGACTGCTCAAACACACAGGGCCAGGGTTTTAATCCCTGCTGGAGGGAACTCTCTTCACCCTGTGCATTTTCTGCACTGGGGCCATAAGCCCTTAATGAAGCTCCCCAGTGCAATTCCCAAAGGGGAACAGATAAAGCTAAAAATCTCTGTGAATGGCACCAGCCCTGGCTCTAGACAGGACTGCTCTCAGATTAAGCAAGGTCTGAGTGCTTGTGTAAATCAGGACAGCAGGAACTGACCCAGTATTTGCAGAGTGCAATTGTGAATTGTAAAGTATATTTTCTCCTATAAACTCTTTTGTCTTCCATTGTTAAATTACAAGGATTTTATTTCACTGTTACTAATCACAGCAGCAATTTCACAACAGTCCTGAAAAGCATCCTTTGCTTTGCTCATACAGTCCTTGCAGCCTTGCCTTGTAAAATGGCTGAAGGGAACAGATTTGCCCCATGACTCAACACGTGTGTTCCTTCCCAGTGTCAGGATGCCTTGGTTTGCTCCCCAGCCATGGCTAACGATGGCTCCAACATCATGCAGCTCTGGGATTTGTTTGTTTGCTTATTTATTTGTAGCAGCAGCTTCAACAAGAGGTGGGAGCACGAAGCATCACACAGCTGATGTAAAGAGAGCAAGAGTCTTTTGTAATTCCATGTAGCTCTTTCAAGTACATCCATTTGTTTGACACCGATGCTGTTGTATATTTTAACCAAACGCACACAAACAAAGAAGCCAGTCCTGAAGCCTTTGCTTATTCAGTGTCTGAGAAAGGACTTCCAGATCTTCCTTATAGATGTTTAAACTCTGTTAATGTAAATTTGAATTTGAAATCTAAAATCGGTGAGTGTAACTCCCTACAAGAATCTGAAGCTTGATCTGGAGGAGAAAGTTAAATGATCATACTGATGCTCGCTAGAGAAAAGCTCTCCCGAGATATTTTGACACCCAGGAGAGGATGCCAGCTTTGTACTCCAGTTTTAAGATATTCGTAAACCTCGTTCTGCAAATTTAGTAAGTGAAGGATTGAGTGAAAATATTCACATTGCTTTTGTGGAGAAAAGACTAGATATAGAGGTAAATTTCCCTCCTTCTCATGCCATTATCTAGCATCTCCCGTGATTTTCTGTTTGTGTGATACCACTAATTTACTGAGCTGACACCCTTTGAAACCATTCCAATCCATCACAAACTCTAAACATTATGCTTGTGCATGTGCTCTACTCCTTTATTTTTTAACTAGATGTACACAAATGAATACTGACTTCAGGCCTAATACCCGATTTACACAGATGCAGATGGGTTATTATGCCTTTAATTTGCAAGCATGGTTGATATAATTAAAGACATTTGTGCTTTTTAGCCACACAATTGCATATGGCTTTTTAAAAAGAATGATCCTCCTGAAGGATTTTTCCTCGCTAATGAACATAATGATTGAACATCAGGTACAGAGCCATTCTGCAGGCAAGAGAATTATATTATAGTAAAATGGAGCATCTCATATGTGTTGGTGGTTGCATGGTCTGAATATAGCATTATTACCAAACAGACATGACTTTTGCTGACCATTCTGACATACTGTCCTTTCTTTTGGGTGATGGAGGGGAATGTACAGGAGGACAAACATAACATTCCTCACTTAAGTCATCTTTCCAAAAAGTAAAAACTTTCCTAAAAATGCTTTAATACCATATAAACTATTTCACTTTCTGGGCAAAAGCAGAAACAGCTTAAAAGTTTCCATAATTTTGTGTAGAATATTCCTGAGCAAGTCATTTGTATGCTGGATTTCCACTTGATGCAATATGAAACCACAGAGATACCTTATCATACTCTGAAAGCTGACATTATTAGGCACTCCTGGAAATATTGCAGAGCTTTGCATAGCAAAGAACATTCAGTCAAGTAGCTGGTGAGTGTCCTGTGTTTTTAAACACAGATGCCTTTGCTGCTTCGATATTATTAAAAGTTCAGGAGACATGAATCCAGCCCATAATATTTATATCATTTTTAAGTGCCATGGGGGAAAAAATCCAAAATGGAAAGAAAAAAAAATAGGGACGAGGGGGTGGGCAAAAAAAGCAATCTAGCTGGGAAAGCTCCAGGGCTTCAGTTCTTACACACTGTCATTTTTGACACAGTCAAAGTTTCTCATAATGAGGGGCTGTGCAAACAGGGAGAGGGATGTCCCTGATTTGGAGAAATCTGATCTGCCAGGTGTCTGCTCTCCCAACACAGCAGAGCACTTGCACAGGGTGATGGCACAGGCAGTGTCCCCAGCAGAGGGACTCTGCTAAATACCAGAAGGGCAGCCTGCCAGTACCTTGGTTAACAAGGACTCACTTCCCACCATGCCCACTGCTGGCACGGTATCTGTCAAAACACAGGGTAAAAAAAATTAGAGATAATCTTTACAACTGGCTGGTTTTGATACAAGATGTGAGTTGGTTTTGAGATTTTGTCTTCCTGCTTTGCATAAAAGTTAATATTTAAATTGTGGCTTCGTTAGGGAAGGCTGTAGTTTCAGACATCTCCTGTTTTTAAATAAGATCTCAAGCTTTTCTGCCTGGTTTTCCTAAAGTCTTTGGAATTGGATATGATTTTCACATGGAATCTGAAACAGTGTTTATGTAGACTTTAAAATAATTGATTTTAAAACATCTCCCAGTGGCTAAATCAGTTGCTTGGAAGTGATAAGGAAACACTCTTTGCTGGCAGTTTCCTCCTGTTTTCATGGCTTTGAGAATCTAAGCTTTAATTTTTCTTCCAATTTGTGCTTATGTCCAAAGGCATTGAAGTTGAACTATTGTAAAATTAATTGCATCAGGAAACATAGTGTTATTTTTCTCCCATCTCTGATGTTCATATTGTAACTGAGGGAGGGAGAGAGATGGAAGGGGAGGTTTCTGAATGTTGTAGTAGACAAGCTGCTTGTTTCCTTCACTGATAAAGAGAGGGATTCCTTCGAAGTGGAGCAGAAAGATGGCTTGGTGCTTTGGCTGTGAATAACATCACGTGCAGCTGCACTAGGAGCAGAGTCAATATCATGCTTTGTGGCCACTGAGTGTCTGGGAATGAATGCTTTATGATCATGTTTAGAGGGGGTTGAACCACATCTAAACAAGCAAAAGAGTTTTGCATTCTGAAAACTCACACCTTTGCAGAATGTCTTATATATTCTGTACTAATAAGGACTGTAATAAAAAATGAGCCTGAAGATTTACATCGACACATAAACACATATAGATGCAAATGTGTATAAAGCACAGTGGAAGAGGAAGGTAGATTTAGATGTGAGTGTAAGAAGGAAAAACTAAACACAGTTGGACTGTTGTAGCCAGAAAATGAATTAGTACTGCATTTTTCTGCCAAACACAGAACATGCTCCTCATTTTTAGTTGTCCCTGAACTGTGGATATAGAGCTAAATAGATGTGATAAAAGGTCAGGGGTTTTAAGCTCCACACTGAAACAATAAAAAAGACAGGACTAATTGTTTCGAGACCTTTTGCAGTTCACAACAAGGACAAAGAAGAAAACTTTGGTGTGGTAATTTAGACTTGCTCCTGTCTCATGGAGTTTGGGGATGTATTGCCCTTTCCCTGTCCCACAGAGGGCCACATTTCTGCCTCAAAGAAACATTTACAAACTCTTTACTCAAACACTTTCCAGACAGGACAGGAGGTTACAATGATACTTCTAAACTTCAGGTGATTTGCAAATTTATTTTTCTTAATTATTGGACTCTCCAACCTTTAATTTCTGTCTTGGGACTTGCTGTTTTCTCAAAATCTAACAAGTCCATTCCTCTGCCATAATAACAAAACTATTGGGGGTGGGGGAGGGAAGGAAAAATGAAAAAGAAGGAAAAAAGAAAAAAAAGTACTGCAGAGATTATGTGAGAAAACCATAATCTGATTCTTCCACTTCCTTCTTGAGGGCCCAAATGCCCTTTCCTTTCTCAGAGGGTGAGTCTCATGGCTGGCTGCTTTGTGCCAGCCTGGGCAGTGCCCTTCCCACTTCTCCACAACCTTCCTCCCCCACACTAAGCTTTCCCCTTTCTACTGCCTTCCCACAGGGGCTTTCTGCTTTTCCCCCTTTCTCTTCCAGCCTGTGCCCATGCTTCCCTAGGCAGCAGTGATTAGTGTTTTGATCTTTGGCAGCAGCAGTGATGACAAATACCTCGCTCTGTTTCACCTTCCTGGCACTGGCGGTCGGTGCCCGCTGTCCTGCTGGGCTGTAACTCGTTCTGGTGTGCTGCCAAGGAAGAGTAAGCTTTGGTAGACTCTGTGTCAGCTCCATGGCAGCACTCTGGGCTTGTTCTGCTCCAGACTACTCCTAATAAATATGATTTATGAGGGCTTCATTTCCCAAGATGGTTTTGAAGAAATGACACTGATGTCTATATCTATCACATATAGAAAGCAATGAGGGTTGGGGTTTTTTTGTTTTCCTGTTTGTTGGGGGGGGAGGATTTGGTTTTGGTTTGGTTTTTTGTAATATTAGGCATCTCTGTGGAACAAATACATAATTTTTCTTTCTTTTTTAAAAGTGTAGTCAGATTCCCTGGATTAAATTACATTACCATAAAGCATTTCACGCTGTGTAGTGTTGCAATGGTGTCATACTGAGGTAAAGTTACTGAAATCTGAAATCAAGAAGTTTTTTATTTATTTTAAGAGCTCCTCAAAGTCATCCTAAAGTTAGGGATCATGCAGAAGGTATATCTTCTGGAAAAGGAGCAGACATTTCACTGCAGTCTGTTTATTCTTCTTTGTTTGCAAAATAGTCCTCCTTTCACCTTAATAAATAGAAGAATTAATGAAAGCTTTTTTTGGCACTTTGGCTATTACTTTTATATAGCCATCAAAAGGAAGTGTGAACAGGATTGACAATTTCATTTATCTTTGTGATAGAAATGCAAAGTAAAGAATTTGTAGCAAGTTGTGTGCACATCATAATAAAAGGGCAGCAAGAAACCCTTTTCCAGCCAGTGCAATTTATTTACCTCTTTTCAAAATCAACCTCTTATTGTGTGCCTACAAATCTGCCTGCTCTGAATACGCATTCAAAGAGAAAGAAAACAGGACAACTTTGAAAGGATATTACATAGGAAATTGCAAAAAGTACTTTGTAATTAGTTGGAAGTCTTGTCAAATTGGACAGTGCATTTTTGTGCATTTCAATAAAGTATAAAAATGCATTTTGCTGATGACCATGGCAAAGGGAATCCAGCATGAGACTGGTGAGGTCCACTCCTGCCTTCAGCAGTACCAGTGAGTAGGTGTCCTTCCCCAGTGAAGGTGTGACTGCCTGCAAAGCTTTCATCTGTAGAGGGCCAAAGAACAGAGGAAATTATGACCCTGAGGCAAAACCGATTCATATATGCTCTGATTAGATACTGTTATGTGAAAAGGAGCATAAGATAAAGGAGCTGAAATTAAGACTTTGAACTTCACCTTCTCCTTCCCCACCACAGGGGCTTCTCCATTGTGCCCTGAGGATGGAGACTATTAGCTGTCTAATGTGTGTGATTCCCCAGAGTCTAGACCACTGTTTAAAAATAAACAATTTTAGTATAACAGTTTGGAAGAAACGACCCAAATGCATCTGCCCCAACCTGCTGTGTCTCACTCACTCAGGTGCACTGGGTGTGTTGGCCCTCACTGCTGCAGACAGGGGCTACACACGTATCCGTGTGACACTCCTGGCTCATCCCAAATTGGAAGAAGGCCCGAGTGGGAATTCACCAATATCAAGTGCACTGAAAGCCTCTTCCTGTTAAGATGGTTGAGTAACAGGGCCATTCAATTCCATGAGCAGACCTCTCACTCTCTGCACTTACCAATCATAACACATGTCAATAATAACCTTTATATAAAAAGTAGTCAGGGGTTGTTACACAAATGGAAGAAAAAATTACTTCCTGGGTTGAGGGGAGAAGCATCACCAAAGGTCTAGAAAGAATTATTTATGGGCACGAGCAAGGCAGGTTTTTTGAACACGAATGCTGAAGTGCCCATCGAGCACCTGCCAGAGAATTTCAGATCATCAGGCATCAGAGGTGAATCATGGCAATGAGCAGCTGGGGAAAATAACAGTCTCTCACTGCCAGTCCAAGCTGGTATTTCCATAATGTCCTAATCAAGGAATGGATCCTCACCATTGCTGTTTAACTAAACCAAAGGTTTATGTGGTTCTTTGTCCTGGAGATAAGACGCAGTCTCTGCATAGAAGAGTGTTAAACTAGACTCACAAAACCTCCAGTCCAAAGGCAGGATAAACACAAAAACATTGTTGAATCCAAGATAAAATGGATTCTTGGCATTCAATTTGACAGCATTAGCATGTGGTATCAGCAACATCTTCCTCCTTCCCTCTAAACACCAGCACAAGTCAAATGTGGAAAAAATAATTCTTCAGTAGAAACAACACTGTGCTTTTTTAGTCTGGGGTTTCACTGAATTTGCAAAAGTCTGACAAATCTAACCAACCATTAAAATAAGTAACAACAATGATAAAAAATCATGCTTTGAGGGAGCATACATAAACAACTGCTGATGGAGAAGAAACATAACAGTAGAATTTCTGACTCATGATGAAGAGATTGAATAGTTTGGTCAGACAGTTTTAGTAATTCATCATTTATTTATTAACTCATACTGTAGCATGCTCCTATTTATTTTGAGTGCAATGGCAAAGTACAGCTGCACAGAAGGTAGACAGAGAGCTAGATAAAGGATAGTTTCAGGATAGGTGGTATCCTAGATTTGTAAGCAGACATTTCTGTAATTAACAGTGGATTCACCACATCCAAAACATTCACTTGTGTGAAGTGCCTTTGTGTATTATCAGGGTTATACTACAGCCTATCAATAACTTTGGAGAATTCATAAAAGATACAGACTTCTCATATATTTGGAGAATAAAAGATGCACCTTTGGCTGAATTTTTGCTTTACAGCTATGGCATTAACATTTCATAAACTACAAAGGTGGTTTTCAGTCTGTGTGGAATATTGTGTAAAATTTTCTGTGCAATACAACTCAATAGAATAGCAAGTTGTAGCCCAAACACTTGCTCAATATTTTTGGAAGCAGCACAGTGTCAAAAGTGCAGTGTTTTTTCTACCTGAGTAAGCCACAAGTTCAAGTGCAATCAGGTGAACATTTTAGTCTTAGCTTAACCTCTACCATTAGACAAAGAGTCTGGAAAGCTATCAGCTATTGCTCAGGAAAAGGTCAAAAATAACTGCCATAACTGCTGGCAGCTGTTGCTGGATATATAGGGTGACCAATATTTTGGTACAGCCAAAACAACAAAAAATATCTTGTAAGAAAAACTAAGTGAATATGACAGTATCTTAAAAACTCAAATCATTACAGTAGTTACATTGGAGGAAAAGTCTACCTTCTTTTTTAATGATTTCTGGTATTATTAACTTTACACCTGAAAAGTTGAGATGCTTTGGAGGCTTCATGAGAGGAGTGCCCAGTCCCACTGAGGAGGCCAACCTGGCCTCACTGCCCTCATGTCCTAATTTTGCCACGACTGCCATCACCAACTTCAGGCCTCTGGTTTCCTGAGATCTGCTTTGATTTGATGGTATCACACTGACAGAGAAACTATAGACAGCAGCAGAGCTTCCTAATGCAAAAAAAGTTGCTTGTTATTATTAGGATTTTCAGTAATCATTAGCTACTGGGATTCACTGTGATGCACTCCTCCAGAGTCTCATTAGCCAACCAGTCCTGCCTATTTGACTTGGCATTTCTCATCCACAAAACCAGGCTATGAAGTTGGACTTTAAAAGACACCTTTCCTGACAGCAGAAAATGTACAAAGTCATAAGCAGCAGCGAGGAGTCATCACCTGGAAGATAAAATGATACTCTAACAAGCAGATGATGTAATCCTGGCAATCAGGATAAGATGAATCACGGTAAGCTTATGATTTGAAAGCCAACTAGGATTTTCCCATTCAAAGCTTTATTGGAAATATTGGGATTAGTCTTTATAGCAAAAGCCATGTGTGTCATCCAGGAAGAAAACACAGAAAGCATTTTGGTGAGGTTTTGGCTTTCAGGACACAGAGACACAGCTGGGTAGTTCAGGCAGTGCAAAGCTGCCCCTCTCCAGTGTAGTGATCATCCCTGGAGGGCTGTTCTTTGTCCCTGTGCCTGTTCCCTCATGCCAAGAAGGCCGGGTGTGCTCAGCCCCGTGTGCTGTGGCTGGCACTGGGCACCGAGGAGCAGGACTGGTGTGCCTCACTGGCCAGGTATGCAAAAGTGCTTCTGACATATCTCCCCCTTTGTCAGAGCAACCATCTGGCCAATGGGCTTGTTCCAAGGTGTAAAACACATCTCAGAGAGGATTTATTGCTATGAAAGATGCAATAAAAATAGATAAGCAAAAAACATCACACGTAGAGCTTTCACACACAGAATAATAATGCTGGGAAAACAGACTAAACTTCCACATATGTTGGCTTAAGTTGGAAGCAGTGGAATAGACTGTAAATGCACACACAGCTCTAAGAAAAATACTGATTTTGCTGGGATAGAAAACTCTGATCAGTACTTAGGGTTCTCCTCGCAGCGATCATCTGCTAGTGGTACTGCAGCTGAATTCATCCTGGTTATCTTCCCAATTTCCTCCTGAAAACCTGAACTCCACAGTACCCAAAACTGGTGAGTGGTAGCAGGATTGCTACTGACTGCAAAAAGCTCCAAAAGAGAACAGATATTATAGTCAACTTTATACAGGATTATGAGGATTATCTCCTAAAACAGATCAAAATAAGGCAGACCTTCTGAACAATGGAAATCTCTATCTCTAACTAGCAGTGTAGTCAATTTTATTAAACAAATATCTATTTTTACATAGCAGATTAATCTCAGATTAGCGAAGTAAAGGCCTTAACATTTAAGTATCTGTAAATATCTGAATTCTAGAATTTTTATAGAGTTGTTACTGTTTACTTCAAATACCTTTCTACTTATGATTTATTCTGTGGCTAATCAAATACATACCTTTATCTTGTTCCTGTCACTGCAATATGCTGAAGGCAGGTGCTGATCTGAGCAGGCTGTAGGTCCCTGGGGCTGGGGCAGAACGTGCCTGGGCACAGCTGGGCTGGAGCTGCAGTCCCCAACACTGTGATCACTGCCTGCCAGGCAGCTGCCCTGAAATGCCTCACAAATGTCATCCATACAGCCTGAGTCCCAGGAACCAAATTAATTCCTAACATGCTATGAAACCTGTCCTTTCCAATTCACCTGGATACCTGCCTCTGCATTTGAATGACTGCCTGCAGTGAACTGGACATGACTGAATTACAGCTTGAGAAATAATCATTCTGCTCAACATTTTTCACCGTGTAGAAGGTCTAAATTAGAGCAAAGTCACAGCTGAGCATCAGGACTCTCACACAAATAAGAGATAAAGAAGAGAGAAACACATTGATGTGTCTGAGTTTTGTTACCTATGTGTTATTACCTAAATTCAGTGGAGCTTTCATAGAGGAGCATCTGAAGTCAGTTTTTCTAAAACTCTGCAAATAAAACTATTTGTCCACTAAACACTTTGTTAGAACTATTTGCTCTCCTCTAAAGATTCATTCAATGAAGATATTTTGTTTCAGATTCTTCCAGGATGCTTTTGCAGATTAATTGCTGGGACTTGTATATTTCTACAGTGGTCATTATTGTTATTTTAAACTGGTAAAAATACTTATTTAAATTTTTGTAAAAGTCAAAGTCTCCAGACTGTTTCCTGGAATCCATCTTCCCATACGTTCCATGCCTCTTCTGAATATTGGGCTTTATCTATGGCCAGTATTTTCTGCCCACCCTCTTTACACCTGACAAACTCCTTTCTGCTGAAAATTATTAGTTATCACTCTGTAATGCACAACCTTTAATCCACAGTTGCCAAAGGCTTCTGAGGTTGGGTTTTGGTGTTCCTTATTAGACTCTGTAGAAAGGGATGACCTGTCAGAAGTTAACCAGTTCAGATCTTGGGGTAAGAGAAGTGAGAAATTATTATTTTTAATCTCATTTCCCTAAGAACCCTGAGAAAGAACATCAGAGTCTGCAAATGAAGGATGTGGAATCAAGAACAATCTGCCTTTTACTTCTCATTCTTTCTTTTGCTCGTGCCAGCATCTCTGCAGGTCTTCTGATGCCACAATCTCACTGGAGAATGGGAAGAGGCTCCCATTCCTGGATATTGTTGGTCCTTAGGTGCTGTACAACTCTTTCTCCTTTGAGAAAAATTGCTTTAGGGTTGCGAGCTGCAGGAAAATTGCCCAAAAGAAAACTCACCCTGGCCAAGAGTAAGCGCCAACATTGCCAGCCAGAAGTCAGAAGTAAAGAGAGGAATCACATCTATCAGTTTCTCAGGTCACTGGCTGGAGTGGTCCCTATTTCCAAGCTCTGAACACAGCCCTTCACAACTGCCAGCATCTGCCTGGTACATCCACTGACTGGTTCCTTTCCTTTGGAGGGATAAGCAGTTCAGTTTGGATTTTTCTTCAGTCTGAGTCCTTCCTACCACGTTCATAAAATGTTAATGTGTCAACAGGCCATAGCCAACCTTCCACAGTGTCACCTCCCAGTTCAGCACTTACTCCTACACATCCATCAGCTGTGCAGCTTTCTTAACTACTATGAGCACTGGGGAAACACCAGTGAGTAATTGATGCTGCTTGAACCAAACGGTTATTTCAATTCTAATTTAGGAGCCATAGTCCTTCTGAAACAGTGGGTAACAGGCTGATTCACCAACAGACTGAAGAGGTACATTATTAATGAAAGGGTTGTCTGCAAACCAAAAATACGTGTCCTTTCACATTCCTTTCTCCATTCCACAAATGCAAGCTGTGATGAGAGGGGTGTGGAGGTGACCCTCTCTCTGTCAGACTGCTGCAGGCTGCAGAGATGCTCTGCTGGCAGCTCCATCCAGCCTGCTTTCTCCCAGTGCCAGGGATGCTGAGAGGAATGGAAACAGAATAGGGAATCTGGCACAAAGTTTCTTTTTATTTCATATAAAGAAAAGTAATATAAATTATTAAGTCAGAGCATCTAATTCATCTGTACAGCATGGGGTCAGGTGTTTCAGTTGATAAACGAAGACATCAGCTTATTAGCCCTCGTTTTGGCAGAATTATTAAGGACATGTTTACATTCAAGCTCATTAAGAGAGACATCTAAAACCAGAAGCAAAATTAATGGATGCTTTTTGAAACTATTGGCTTCAATCAATTGTGTTCCATAAAAGATATTAAGTGGATAGGTTTTTGTGGTTTAGGCAGAGAGCAGCTGCAGACAGTTCCTTAAAAAATAAAAATACAGTCTTGATCTGTAAAGGAAAATTAATTGAATACTTAGAAGCCTTTCTGTGCGTCAGCCCACATATGGTGTGCTTAATACAAGATATTTGTGCCCAATATGATTTTCCATGTTATATGTGTTTTATATTTACCATAAATTCTTGTTCTACTTGAACTTTTCTGTGCATTCTGATCTTTTATGCTCTACTATTAAATGAAAAGATAGGATCTCTGTAAATTTCCTGATAGCACTGGTCATGATTTTACATTTAACAAGGTCATGATTTTGGCTTTAGCACCTAGCCATGTTCACAATGTCAACACCTTTTCTCTTGCTGTCTCTCAGTCAACCATGATTCAAAGATGTGGTATATTGACATGCTGTGGACTTGAACCCTGACCTGCCAGCTGCAGTAACTCAAATCCTTTTGGAGTATTCCCTTGTGTTCTCACAGCTTAAGTAGTATTTATAAAGGTATTTAATACAGAAAATCTTATAAATCATTTAAAGGTCAACAACTGAATAGCATGTAGCTATACATATACTATGTATATATAGGGAAATATAGATCTAGATAAGATAAACTGTGTTGCATGTTAAACAGTTTTTAAAACAATTGGTCCTGACACAAGGCCCACTGGTGAGCACAGGAAGGTTACCCCTGACCCTGGATAATACTGTGGTGAGGCCAGGAAACAGAGGCCATCATGCTGCAGAGGATGCTGCAGGTCCTGCTGACTTGGCTTTCTCCCTCACTTCTGCAGGAGTGGATTCCTCTCTGCCACAGTGGCTCATTCCTGAGCTACTCGCAGCCAAATCAGGAAACCTCATGCAACCACATTCCATCAAAAAAATTTTGTGCTTGCTGTAGCTTCAGCTGTTGGCCACGGTGATGCAAGAGATGACTTTTTAACAGCAGCTTCTTCCAATAGTTTATCAAGTATTTATTATTAAAAAAAAAAAGTAAAATCTTAAGCAAATAAAGCTCACTTTCCCACCTCTAGTTAATCAGGCTTTATTTGCTTAGTATCTATGATGTTACAGTAATGGTACTAATTCTTCAGTCATTCACTGAATGTCTCTCGAAGAACTGGACGGATGTGACTTGAATTTCTAGTTCTTTAGATTTTCTAGCTTTGCACTACTGGAGAGCCTAGTGTGATGTGATCCTGGCAATGCAAATAATGTAAAGAAAAGGAGAAAAAGTCTCAGCTTTTTTACAAAGTAAAGCAGACTCTCCAGTTTTACACATGGAAAACATTTATTCTTCTTTATAATATTGCACAGTAAGTACATCTCTTCACCCTTTACATTTGGAGATTGTTGAGATACTTATATTGCAGCTCACAAAGAAACATTTGCAGAACTGAGGCCCAAACGTTTAAGAGTTTGCTGCAGATCTTGTCTGATCTGTTGGTTCTTACAAGGATTTCTTTCCATGTGAGGTAATGGGAGTTCTTTGAGGTCAAATATATGTCAGTTTTCTGTCTGAGAGATGTCACTAATTTCTGTGAGCCCAGTGGGAATGATGAGATATTGCCTTACTCAGTGGTGTTCTCTCTTGGATTTATGTTGGTATTTTAATAACAGTTTTTGTAGTGCTCTTTTTTCAGTCTTTGTTAATAATATTTTAGCTTCAATTCTACAGTAATCATATCGCTTTCAGAGGAATCAGGATGTTGATAAACAATTGTTAAAATTATTTTGTAGACCCAAATATAGTGTATTTTGAATTTTGTCAATGTGTTTATTTCTTTCAACTTTTTCACCAGGAGAATGAAGGACAAGTGTAAATTCATAATCTATAAAATATTATTTTATAATAATACAACATATTACAATCTGGTGATCTAATATAGTTTATAAAGACTCCATTGTAAGTTAAACGCAAACACATCACTCAGAGGGAGTAACCACAATGTGTAGGTAGAGACACTTCAGAGGCAAACAGTACTCACCCCCAGACTGTCAGGCACTGCTGGGACATCTTGGAGTCAGAGTTTCTCATGGTAGTGTTGAATTTTGGCTGCTTCTCTGTATTTAGCATACTTCTGCAACACAGAGAATATTTTATAATTCCCAATACTGATCTGAGTTGGCTTTTACTCTCCTCTCTGCCTCTGGGTGATCCACCTCATTCAAGCTCTTCCCAATAAATTTACTAGATCCCTTTTTTATGCAGGGGTTGCACTGAGCAGTGGAAGATCAGCAGCTCCCATCTGCTGCAGGATGAGCTGCCAAATGGCAACCCCACATGCTGGTGGACCTTACCTGTTGTCTTCTCATGCCATCTTACACTCCTGTCTGTTAGGCAGCAAGCATCATGTCTTTTATTAAAACAGACTATATACCACAAATTTCAGATAAATTTTACAGTGTAGAATAATCTGGTTTTCTCATTGTATTAGAATGTGAGATTTTGTTGCATTATTATGAATATATGTTGCCTTCTCTTTCCATATGTTCTTGTATAAGTGTCTCATCCTGCTAGATCATTCAACAAAGGATATAAGATAAAAAATGAAAGTAGAAACTAAAGGCAATGAAAAATGCATTTGCTGCATGAAGTGAGAACTGTGCCTGGCCAGAATGCAGAAACATACTTTCTATCTTAATCAGTTTCATGGAAAGTAAAATGAAGCTTTTTGGTGGAAATGTCACTTGTCCAGAATAAGGATGAATAAACCAAAAAGGTATCAGTTTTAACCCTGAATTTCCTCATATGAGCCAATCAGTTCTTTCTCAGACACTGTGTTAGACTTCTGCATATCACCTGGATCCTGGAATAACTTCAAGGCAGTGCAGCCACTGTTTGAAGATGTGAAATAGGAAAGTCATCATGTACATTGAAAACAATCCAGCCCTTTGAACTTGCAGGTTTTATGACCTTTTGCAGACTTCATATGGGAACACAAATATGCTGTTAGTTTGGTTTGGGCCTGATCAGGACTGGAAGTTGTGGGGTGGGGGGAAGGAAGAAAAATGCAATTATACCTCTTGATTTGATGTTAAACCAGTGACATTTTAGAGGCAACCAGGCCTGTAGTTGGCAGCCTGTTGTTATGAGCTACTCTGAGGCAGAAGCTCCACAGTGAAGGTCACTGTGCTGTAAGCAGAGATGTGAACATTTTACATCTCTCTCTTCTTGCTTTTTTGGGTTTCTTTACATCCAGTACTCACTTCTGCCCCTCACCTATTTTCTAAAGATAATACAGTTTGCAAAAGCCACTCAGCAAGCCGTGAGCACATGCAGGTTCCTGGGGACATGCCCGAGCCCCAGGGTGTGCTGGAGCCCTGCCTGTGAGCTGTGGGCAGCAGCACTGCCACAGCCACTGCACGAGTGGAGGGCCAGGACTGCCCTCCATGCCCACGGGAGTCACGTGCAAAAACATTTACTTTCTGTCACTAGAAGCAAAACTGGCCCCGGTGACTATGAAAACATGTCAGCCTAATAAGAAAAATGAGAAGAAAAAAGGCCTAACAAAAATCTAAGCATAGGGTTTTGAACCTGCCAGAGGATTTAGGGCAGGGATGAATGTTGCTTAAATACTGTAGGAATACCACATCACATCAAGTAGGTTACAGTGCTTTTGCATCAACTCAAAGTATGTCCCATCATATATGTTTTGTGTGTGTAAAATTGGATATTTTTGCAGCTTGCTCCTTTGCAAAGGTGACCTGCACTGTTTTAATTTCTGAATGGATTAACTCCAAACAGCGGGGTATGAATTAAAGGCTCCTCAAGCAGCCATTAGAAAGTATTTTGGTTATTCAAGTAATGGAGTTGCTAGTCATTTAAAAAAATTGCAGGGAGAAATGTTCTTAAATGTCATCAGCTACACAGTGCTGGAATCGCTTGGGGGATTTCATGAGTTGCTATAAAATGTGGTCCAGCAACATCAGAAGAAGTCTGCCATTACCAGTCCTGTGAGTCTCAGCATCTGCCTGAAGTGCCAGGCACTCACCCACTGCTCATCATCCATCTCCTCCTGAGGTCAGTGGTGCTCCTGCATTTCCTATCAAAGGAGGATCTGTGCTAACGGTGGAGTATGAGAGCGGGAGTCAGAGAGGACAAAGATGACTCTTAAGGAGAAATTCTGCTGCTTTCATCCAAAGGTTTCTTCAGATTCCTTCTGACTTCCCTGGAAAGGTGCTCAGAAGCCAAAAAGGGGACTTCAGAGCTTCCCTCTTCCACCATCTCCTCAGGAATAGTTTAGGGATGAAGTCACATGGATAAAGTGACGAAGAAACCTGTTACCAGAACAAATGCTCTTCTGTTTTGGCTTATTCTAAAGCAGAAAGAGCCTTCTCTACTAAAATCAGATTTGGAAGTGGAAAGCTATGGAAATGCCATAGGATTTCTCCATAAAAACAACCAACTTCAGTTTGGCCTGTAACACATTATTACCTATCTGCCATACACCTTAATGTAATACCTGACTGACAGCTGCAGCAAAAAAAATGAGGTCATCAGCAAAACACAGCCTTTACTTTAAGCACCTTCATAGTTTCCCCAATTTCACTGGGAATTGTTGGTGTGGATGAAGCTGCAGGATCAGCAACTGCAAAGGAAGCTTCTCCCCATGATATTCCTGCCATTCACCCCCTGTTTGGGGTATGAGTGCAGTCAGGTGAAAACTTCTGCACTGTAGAATTCCCTTTTGCTGGCAGGATTGAATCAATAAATGACTTTGAATGTTGTTATGATCCTAAGAGCAAGATGATTTGCAGAGAGTACTTGCTGGTGAGTGTAGAGCACAATAGTCCCCCATTATAGTTTTAGTGGAACAGGAGAACATAAAAAGAATCTTGAATTACTCTAACTTAAGACTGTGAAAAACACACTTGTGTTCCTAATTCCTTACTTTAATTGAATACAAAGATATCAGCACTTTAATGTTCAGCTGCTACATATAAAATCAAATTTGGAGGGTAGTAAATACGGCAGAACTGAAGGTTTAGTGTTATAAATTGAGAGACCCATTCAAGATAGAACTGTCTTCAATTCAGCAACACTATTACTACAAAAACAACCTTGGATTTATTAAAATAGAACTACGTTTAAATGCATATGCCTTTCCTTTTCATTTTTATTACTTATTTTTTATTTCTAAGAAACGAAATTCACTTAACATAAATTGGGTATATTTACTTTCCCAGCTGTTATAAATTTTCAAAATGTTGCAATTTCAGAAGAAATTTTTAAACATCAATTTTAATAAAAATTGGAGTAAAAGTGTTTAAAACAGGATTTTTCACTGGTTATTTGATATAAAAATTACTTCTGTTTTGATTCTGTTTATCTAATAGGATTTCTCTAATCAGTCCTGATGCAGAGGGCACATAGTTGTGGAATTGCCTCACTAGCAGAGGACCCACATAACCCATTCTTGAGATGTGACTGAACAACTCGTGCTGCTGAGCCGAGTGGCTGCTGGATTTACTTGCTCAGGTATGTCTGTCCTGATTGCTTCTCCCTGCCTTCACATGGCCTGGGAGGTGAAGCACTACATGGGGGCTCTGGCAAGGTGGCAATAAAACACTGCAGAGCTACATGTGCAAAGAAAGAATGTTGCTTACTTACTGCACACTGAGCTTTTGGGTGAAAAAGCAAAGTGTAGGTGATTATTAGACTATTTCATTAAATGGTGTTTACTAGTTATTACAATAAAAGCTGGGAACTGGGGAATTGGGCCTTGCCTGTGGCAGGATTTAGGCTGCCATAACCAATATGGAGAAAGGCAAGTAGCTGCTCTTCAGGAGAGTTGTCATAGAACTGCCAGAGCACTGTTGCAGGGTTTAAGTCATGGTACGATCTGTAGGAATGGCTGAAAATGCTCTGAAGAAAAATTTTCCAGCATAAAATACTGATTTCATGCAGTTTTGTTATTCTTCAGGATTGCGTGAATTTTACTGAGGCTTCCTGATGGAAGCATTGCAGGTGGTTTTTCCTAGCAGGGAGCAGGGCCCAATTGCTTAAGCCTCCAGCAGTGTGTCTGATCCGACAGGGAGTTAGCTGGGGACATACAGACTAGCACCCATTTAAAAACTGGTCTGATACAGTTATTCAAAAAGTGAATGTTTATAAATAATTTGTTCCTTAGAAATCTTCATGTATCCAGCTAACATGTCCAGGGTTTTTTTTTCTTATGGTACAGAATGAAACCATTAATAATATAAAGTAAATTTTCTGCAGCTCACTTCGGAGGCCATCCCAGTGATTAAATGAAGTTGTGACTGAACAAAATGGTGACTTTTAATGGAATTCGGGGAAGGGGGGGGGAGGGAAGGGCAAATATTTTAGAAAAGTGCCTAAAATTCATTAAAATACAGCTCTCTCACATTACTTACTGCAAAAATCAAACTGTGCTTGTGACTGTTACTCATTGTAATGACTTTACTGATGACGCTTCTATTTTTTAACCGGGATATTTGCCTGAGAAACAGCTGACCCATGGAAACATTTTCTTTTTATGATACTGTTTTCTAAGTCGATAGTAGCGGGTTTTTTTCCTTAGCGCATTTTAACAAGTAGTAAACATAGTCAGTTTGGAAGCCTGACAGCAACCGAGCCATCAGCTGAGGGCACGCAGCCCAGGAGGAGCCTCAGACGTGGATCCGGGATGCCGCAGGCAGCAGCCGGTTTATTGCTCTGCCTTCAGGTGCCTCTCAGGTACTTCTAGAGCCAAGCGGGGAGCTCGAGCTGAGCGGGCGGCACCGGCTCCGCGGGACGGCGAGCCCGAGTGAGACCGAGCGGCACCGCAGGGGGACGGCGCGGGCAGTGCGGGGGCTGCGGGGCGGTG
>WEIV01000330.1:320766-358430 GCA_013390005.1 Calyptomena viridis | reverse complement strand
GGGCTGTTCTGCACCCTCTGTTACCTGATGTTCAACGCACCTCTGCTGTTCATTGTAACCGGTGAGTAGAGAACTTCAGCCTCTTCCCGCGGCGATCCGCTGCTCCGGGCACAACTTGCTGGCGGGAGGCTGCGGGGCCGTCGGGGCTGCGGGGCCGTCCCGTCTGCAGCTGAGCTCCAGCCGCCGCGCTCCCGGCGGGCAGGTGCTCCAGGGCCCGTCCTCCCCGGCGCATTCCCAGCGACGGGGCTGGGGGCAGGGAGCTGCCCGGGCGGGCTCTGGCAGAACAAGGTGGCACTGTTGGGTTGCAGCTGCCGGCAGCGCGGAGCGGAACGGAGCGGAGCGCGGCGGGCGCGCAGCCCGGGACAGTCTCCGCGCCGATCGGCGGGAGGGGGCAATGGGGTATCGGGGGCTCTGTATCAAGACGAGGGCTCTCTTGTGACAACTAGGGGGTTTAAGAGCCTCTTCAAACTTTCCGTTGGAGCCGCGGTTGCAGCGTGGCGGGGACCGGCTCGGCCCGGCCCTGCCCTGGGTGCGCAGTCCTGGATGCTCCGCTTACCCTGCGATCAGCGGGCTACAGGAAACCTGTGTCTCGGTCAGCGCTTAGCCCTTGAGCTGAAGCAGCTCACGTTACACTGAAAAGGGCTGATGTTGTCTTCTAATCTCTCCCTTTAACCAGCCCTTGTAACTCTATCTTCTCCTCCCAGCTACCTTTACTGAAGTTCCCAAAGATGTGACTGTTAGGGAGGGAGATGATATTGAGATGCCTTGTGCTTTCCGAGCCAGCGGATCCACCTCTTACTCCTTGGAAATCCAGTGGTGGTACCTTAAAGAACCAGCCAGAGAACTTGCACATGAATTAGCCATCAGTGTCCCCGGCAGCAGGAGCAAGGTAATACATTGCTATGGAGATATATCTCTTCATCGATTGCACCATGCCTAGAGGGTGAGCAAAATAAATTCAGCAGTCCCAGAGCAAGGAGTGCTTCCTCTACCCAGTGCCAGCAACTGGTAGGAAACACCGGTGTGCCCAGGCTCTCCATTGGATGCAGGAGTACAGGGCATGCACTATACGGGACTTCATCTCAGGAAAAAAACATCAGTGCTTAAAGGATTGTAAATGGAAAATAATGGATGTCCCACTGCAAAATCAGCAATGGGGCCCCAAGAAAGGCAGTCAAAATAGGTGTAGTATGAAGTGTGGACTAGCAAAAAACCTTATGCTTCTGTGGACTGAGCTAGAAATCATTGTAAAAGGTGGGAGAGCCTCTGCCCACTGATAGTGCAAAGAAAGGTATGAGGGATACACCTCTGTTGGTATGTTAACCTGGTGTCAGTCTGCATATACAAGTTTCTTGTTGTACATGTACAATATCTGTCCATATCTGGAGCTCAGCAAGACGTTTTCAGTCAGATGTAGTAATTAAAATGCATGAAGCAGAGTTAAATCTTGCATGTCCTTTCCCCTCCCCCTAGCAAGCCGCTTGGCGTGAGGGTAGGCTTTAGTCTAAATTTTTCAGCTGCATTTCCCCAGCATAAGCCAGTTCATTTTACAGCCTCCCCTCAGTGCAAGACACCTTTCTGGTGTCAAAGAGGGCTGTACAAGGAGTGGGGTAAAGCAGGATTTACAGGCTGTGTTGCCTACTGTGCAGGGCACGTCATCCTCTCCAGCCTCCATCCCCTGCGCCAGCAGGGTGGCCCGCGGCAGCCTCTGTGCCTGTGCCAGCTCCCCTCTCTGTGGCACGCTTGTTTTCCTGCAGAGCTCAAATAGAGATGCAAAGCATATAGACACTGAGCTAATGTGATGCCGCCTAGCTGGGGAAAGTGTAAGTCACTTGTCAGACTGGGAAATAAATCGCTTGGATTTAAATGTCTTCCTTAACCTTATATAAAAACTGTGAGTGCCTTTTACAATAAATGATGACAGAGCATGCCTGGAGAATGATGACCATCTCCCCAAGGGGCGCATCCATGGGATCTAAGGCATCACTTAGCTTTACAGCTGGAGACAAAACCAAAACCGAATAGGAAACCTGCTGAGGGATACCTGCTGCCATGGTGTTTCAGGACTGAAGGTCTACCCTGAGCAATGCAGGATCCAGCTTGCCCAAGCACTTCACTGCTGTGCTGCTGGTCAAGCATGTTCCCCAGTGTTTGTCAGTGACTGTGAGCAGCACAGCATGCAACAAGCATTTGTTTGGCTGCTGTTCGCTCCCTTGGTGAAGGCAGCGCTTCTGTGGACACCACGGGAGCTTTAGCAAAACAATCCCCCCAGCTGAGCACTGTTTTGCTGTCTTCTCCATCACCTGGGGAACTCCCCTGAGCCACACATGGGCTGTGTGAATAGCAAGCAGAGAAAGTTGCATCTGTCGATGTCCTGTCCTCGCACTGGGCTGGGAATATGAGCATCTTGTTGATGTACTGGCAGCACTGAGTCTAATCTCCCTTTTTTCTGTTCTTTTAGGTAACAAATAAGGATGCAACCAAAATCAGTGTAAGTGCAGCTCGGGATGGGTGTGCACTCCTCCTCACATGCACGCGGGATTTACTGCATGCCCCCCTCCTTTCCTGACACACGAATGCAGCTGGTCTCACTGGCAGCCCCACTCCTGCAGCACGGCAGGAGTGTGGCACACGTTTCTACTCCTCAGTGTGTCATGGCTCGATCAACGCGTTACCATCTGTTGCTGGTTTTGCAGTCACGTCTCATTCCTTGCAAATCAGAGGAAGTGTTGCTTTCCTTACAGCCCTTCCTTAGCCACCTTTGGGAAGGACTGTGGACCAGATCAGGAGAGAATCTTGATTTTTTTTTTTTTTTCCCCAGCCCTCTGCAAATCCCAGTCGCCTGAAGCGACCCCCTTCTCTGCGGCTCCTGCAGGAGACGCCCCTTTATTTGATGCGGGCCCGGGGTGCCGCTGCCCCTCTCCGCGGTGCTGAGCNTCCGCGTCCAGGGCAACGACATCTCGCACCGGCTGCGGCTCTCGGGCGTGCGGCGGCAGGACGAGGGCGTCTACCAGTGCCGCGTGTCGGACTACAGCGACGACGAGACGCAGGAGCACAAGGCTCAGGCGCTGCTGCGCGTCCTGTCCCGCTTCGCGCCGCCCGACGTGCAGGCGGCCGAGGCGGTGTCGCACATCCNCGCCGCTGCTGCCTCCTCGGCCTCGCCGCCGCCCGGGCAGGCCGCCATCCTCCGCCAGCAGCACGGGTCAGGTAGGGCGCGGGCGCGGGAGGGGGATCCCTATTCCCGCACGGCCGTGCTCCCCGGGTCCCATCACTCGCGGGTCAGGCACCGTGACCCTCCTCTGCGTTGGGTTGGGCCCTCGCTGCGATGCTAAAGCTAAATAATCGCACCCAAGGCTGTAGGCAAGTTGTACTTAAGTTGTCCTAAAAGCCCAGACTGATGCGGTGCCCCCGCCTGGACAAGTCTGAGCACAAGGCTGGACCTGCATCCTTTTGATAGGTGCTGTGGGAGGCCTCACTATCAGAACCCCCTTGCAGCTTTTAGGATGAGGTTTTTGAAACAGTAGCTGCAGCCTCAGGTGAACGAAACGCCATGGATGTTCTGCAGAGAATTTAGATTAGCAAGCCCTGTTCCAGACAGGTGAGGGGTCCATGTGGAGCAGGGGGCAAGTTCAGAAGGGAAATGTCAATTGCTGTGTAATGAGCTCCACGTTTGAATTAATGGTAGGATAAGAATTGGAGATACAGCACTCTATTATGGTTTTCAAATGTAAACATCATGCTAATACTGATTGTCTATCAGTATTAAGTTATTAATGCCACATTGCCATATTGTGGCTTGACAGAGGAGGTTGTTATAAACATTTAATTAATGACAGGAAAGTCTGGGACAAAGAACATAGTCTTAAATCTGCATTGCAAAAGAGTTTCAAGCTTCAAAGGTGTGCTGCTGCTCTGGTTGGGTTTCAGCTGCTCTCTCAGCCACTGTCACTTAGCTAATGTTGAACAAATGTTCCTGCCAAGTTATCTGGAAGAAGGGAAACAATTTTATGCCACCGACTGTGCAGGGAAGGTCCTGAGCTCCGGTCTCTGCTGAGTCTCTTCTGACGCAGATTCATAATCCTCATGCAGGGATGTTCACACTTCTTCCCAATGCCTCTTCACACTCTCAGGGCAAACAGTTGCAGGTTTTGGTTCCCAGTAATGGAAATCATTTGTATATGGGTCACCATGACCTGCTGGTGCTTTGCAGGTGCTGTGTTTTATCTGGCTACTGCCTTTTTCTTTTTCCTGAATAATTTAGTTTCTTTCTCATGTAGAAATATGTATGAAAGCTAGGTTTTACTCCTTATCATTCCCAAGACTAAGCTGGCTGTTCATTGGTGTCTAATGGAAGACTTGGTGATAATTCCTGAGTTCTAATTACAGGTCCTTGTGGGCATTTAAAAAAGTTCAGTTTGCTTTTGCTGAAACCACTGACCACAAAAAAATTAAACAGAACACTGTGATGCTCATGATCTGTTGTTTCCCTGTTGGAAAGGTCTGCTTTCCTCCTAGGACTCCAGGGCTGGTGGTTGTTTTCATGTTTCATCTCCACTCTGTGACTGTGAGAATTTTTGCAATGTTTTCCACGTTGATAGTAGATGTTTGGTTTAGGACTTGCAGCACTGTGCCCCCTGCCTATTGAACCCAGAGCTCATGTGGTGCATATGAACTGAAAACAGGATGGTGGAAGTACAGTGGGCTCAGTTCCATGTCAACAGATGGATGTGTGCGTGTGCTGCCAAGACAGCATGTCACATATGTCTGTTAGGGCAAGACCTCCTGCCCAGATCATCTAAACTGCTGCCTGTCCCAATTTTTTATATGTCTGTGATTTGGGGACATGGTGCTGCTGCATCATTTCTACACTGGATTAAATTCTGAAAACAAGCTAGTAGTGCTGTGGCGAGCAGTGGAGGTAATGGGATGATTTAAATTATGGGAAAAGGTAGTAGAATACAGAAATTTTTTCTAGTGGGGATCTCCAGATGGAGACTGATGCTGAGGGCTACAAAATTAGCTAAACCAAAGTTTCCTGCTGCGAGCTGTCTCCTAGGCACACTGGTATCTGTGAACACTGCCACTCCGTGGCAGCTCCAGCTTCAGCTTTTCCAGGAGAAAGCTGAAGTCAGTGCAGGGAGCACAGGACTCTGTTCATACTACTGACTTAATAAAGGATAAACCAACACCGGCTTTTGTCTCCAGAAGAGGGATGCAACTAATTTTGTATTTTGATATGGTCCTCTGTAGAAATAATGTCTTTCTACTCTGCTTGAATCAAGACCTCCCTGAATAAGGCTTCTACTTGGTTTGTAGTCATTTCCATACCTGTGGCAGTTTGGAGCTGCCTGTAATTACTTATAAATAGAATATCTGCCACAGCATGGCTTTCAGATTAGCAGCTGAGGGTCTTGGCCCTCAAAGTTCCTGATTCAGGTGCCTTCTGGATCAGAAGCATCCGAGTCTTGTTACCCTGAGGGGTCTCTTTGGTTGCTTTTGTAAAGCAGATTGCTACCATGCCAGTTCCCATCACTCGTGTATTTTAGAAAGACTGCCTGGGCCAGGGACTTGGTTTAAAGCAGAAAGAGACAGCTTGGTGTAAAGGCGAGAGATCTTCCCTAGACATGAAATGTTGCATAAAGACTTGTGGATAAAATACTAATGTGGCAGTCAGTGTAGGGATGTTCCCTGCTTTTGTGAGGAAATGGAAGACTCGGGTCTCCAGTGCTACCACTCAGGTTGGATAATCACTAAACTTTCTTCAAAATGTCTTAAAAGAAAATGGCATCTCTGACCTTCAGTTTCTCATTTGTATGTTAAAGCACTGTTCTTTAGAGGTATTTTAGGTACAGTAATTATTGTTCTCTGTAAAGAATGCAGTTGCTTTACGGAAAATGCTTTTTTTTTCCCCCCCTCTTTTTTACCTCTGGGAATTAGAAGACCTGTTTTGAGTTCACCTCCTAAAGGCAGTGTCGTAACTGGTTTTCCACACAGTAAGGCCAACAAATCAGACTAAATCTTTGTTCACATGACATGTAAGACTGCAGGACCTAACCTTGTGTTGCTGTATGAATATATCTGCATAGTGGCATAATACATATGCTTCATTATCCTATTATGAGCCCTGTAACACATACAGATAAGTACTTACATGAGATCTGTGTGTAATAATTGAATTGTCTAATACATTTACTCACAAAAGGCTTTAGCATTTCTAAGTCTTTTCCATTGTACACGGGGTTATTTCCTTTGTATAAAAGCAGAAATGTGCTTGAACAATGGATTTGCCATCAGTGATTAAGAAACACCCTCATTTCAGACACTGGAGAGTTCTGCCTAAGAGCTGATGGCATGGCACTAGCTGCAGTGTCCTGCATGAATTGGGTTCTAATCCTATTTTCCTTGCAATAGAAATCTTCCCAATATGTTCAATGTAGTAAGATAGGGCCTCTCTGTACTTGTATTCCAATAAATGTGATTATAGATCAAATGCTGCATTGAGATGTGCCTGCAGGGCTCTTGTTGACTTCACTTTCTGTCCCAGCAGGCACTGTGGAAAAATATGATCCTTTACATCTTCTAGTTGAACTGAAACATGAATTTACTAGAATAAATGTGTCTGTTACTGAGATTCTCTAAAGAGCAGAGTCTCAAACCGAGCATGCACAGAAAATCTATTGTTTTGGACATGTCATCTGAAATGGTATTTGGTTGAAACCTGTGATCAGAATTATGGTATATAAGGAAATAGATCTAGTCTTAACAGACCAATTGACCAATATGCCAGAAATACTAGGTACTCAAACAGAATTTTATCTGTCATTTTTAAACAAGCATGTAAACACTTAGTGCTGTGGTCTCACAAGTCAGAAAGGTTACTGCTTGTCTGCTGTAAGGGTGGACTGAAGTGGGAACCTAGAACATGGGACTTGGGTTATGAAGAGGCAGAGATCTGCTTGTAAGATCATTGGTTTTAATACTATGAGAGAAGCAGTTGTTGTCCATGTTGTTCTAAATAATTAACTTTCAATTTAAATACTTATACACAAATGGAATCTTCTGCTGTAGGAAAAAAATTGGGATGAGCAAGTGAAAACGTGCATATAGTGTAACTGTTTGGAAGTGTTCCTAGTTTTTACTGGGTAGAGTAGGGGGGATATAGGAGGGTCACTGAGTGAAACACACGGTGTCTCTGTCTTAGGAAGTTTGTAGCCCAAATGGATGAGATGGACAAATGGCAGGAAGAACAATAACCAGCTTTGTTGAGTCGTGTGACAGCTGTGAAATGAAATATGAAAACTTAATTTCAGATCTCTTAAATTCAAGTCCACTGCCTTAGTCATGAGACTAACTTTGTCATCTGATGGTGAAGTAATAAACAAAGATCTTCATGCTGACCTTCTGGGAGGGAAATTGGTTGTATTATATCCTACAAAACAGTCTCCGAAATGAGTGCCTGTGTATTGGCTTGGGGGCAATTTATAGTTTAAGTTCTGAGCAGAATGTAGATCAGACATTGCAGCTTCCTAATTCCCTTTTATTTGTTTGATCTCTAGCCTCAAAGCTCAGAAGTGAAAACTTTAAATAAAATAAACAAAGATGGGAGTGTGAAACTAGAAGCTGTGCTTCATTATTCTTAGTGCTCCAGGAAGGACAGGGACTTGTGTTATGCAGAGTTGAAGTGTTAATAGCAAGGAGGAACACGAGTCCTCACTTCATGCCTATCTCTCCCCACCTAAAGCCTTGCATGTCTGAGGCAGAAGGAACTCTGCTCATGGGCTACATGGCCCAAGATAATAAAGCACCAGGTCCCAGTTCTGCAGCCTCTGTGCATGAGCAGCTCCTGGTGATGCTTGTAAGAGCAGCACAGGCACAGTCAAGCTGTGGCAACCCACCCTGAGGCAGGAGATCATGTGGGAGACTGTTAGATCTCTGTTGTGCACTGGGAAGCAAAAGGTATGTCTTTGCAGCTTAGAGATGGGAAAGGAAATGAACACACTGTTTTCTTGAGTGTGATGAGCTGTGGCTGGTTGAGGGCCTCTGGAGGGGCTGTGGTTGGGTTTGGATTAACTTTGGGTAAGGGTTTAAGTTTAGGACTCTCCTGGCTTTGTCAGAGCTTGAATGACTAGTTTGAGAAACAGCCTGTGGAGCTTGTTTATGTGTGATAGATGAGCATTACATGAAATAACAAGGAAGGAAAGTCTATGTGGCTGTTCAGCTTAGGCTCCCTGCCTTTCCCACTCAGTAATGTCTGCGTCTACTCTCCTTCTCCTGTGGTTTTTATGAGACCGTGTATGAGCTCACATTCTGTTGTTACTTGTAGTTAAATTCAGCCTGGGTCACATCACATTTTCCTTTACATTAAAAAAAGTAGCAAGACAGAGGCCATAACTGAATTATCAGGCTGACCTCCTAAATGTCACTGGATAATAAACATGCAAAAAGAATTCTCATTAAATACACATCACTAGCACTTTAATATCTAGGCAAATTAGACTGCTTTGGGGACAAGTGAGGTCAAATATCTTCTTTTGTGTCTGTCTAATATGGATTAATTCTCAAACTGGACAAAAGCACGAACTGCTGTACTGTGTCACCTCATTATCTGGGGCAGAAACAAGCTGTGCCAGGGTGTTTTTGTACTGTGGAAATGCAATTTATTTGAGTAACCTCCTTTCAGTGGTTCTTGCTTGTTTCCCGGAGGACAGACAAAACTGTACTAACCTGTTCTACTACAGCCTGTGCAGTGCCCTTGAAGAAATCTGCAGAGCATTTGAACTTCTTTGATATCTTCAACTTGTAGATGAAAAAATATTTTAAAAAATATTACTAAACACAATGAAAGGGATATTCCAGGTCTTTTTAATGGATGTGGAAGCTGTACCTAACACTGGTCTGGACTTCTACATAAGATTGATTCATTAGTGAGTGAAAATTAGAAATTCATATGAAGAAAGGGTCAGTGCACCCACATGTGTTTTTGCATGAACAAACAGCATTTGGGGCAGGAATATACATATACTGCTGTCTATCAATAGATGCTTTGCAAAATGGTGTCTTAATTTGCAGAATCACCTAATTTAGTATATTTTACAAGAGGCAGTAATTGTTACTCCCTCCCCAGCTCTGCTATGCTGATGCAGCTTTACTGATGTATAAACTTACACTTGAACTGTGTGGTCGATTATATAGGTCCCTAATACTTTAAGTGGTAAACTTACCAGTCATGGCAGAAACAAATGTCCAGATGGTCTGACTGGTACTGGTTTTGAGAATGCTTTTAATACTGGTGGACTGTAGTTGGAAAGCAAACATAAAGTAGACTCTCCCACAAAATGAACCTTACAGTAGTCCTGTGAAGGTGTTTCTTCTTTACTGAAGAGAGCCTGCCAGGACTGTGCTGGTAATAAAAGGGGTTTGCTTTGGGTTTTGATTTAGCTTTGCTAAAGCAGTGAGAATGCTGGCAGGTTCACTATTGCTGTTTGCTATGTGTTTTTTAAAATTAGATAATGGTAGAGCAGTCCCATATGTCAATAATAAACAGTTCAAGTAGGTTTGTATTGGAAAAAATGGGGCTGTCAGCAGAATGGTATTATTTGTCACAACAGCGGCTAACAACCAAGTACTTTATATTGCTAGGCTGTTATCAGTTGGGAGGCAATTTTATTAGCTGGAAAGAAGAGCAGTTTGGCAGAGCAGCAGCCGTGCTCTGTGGAGGAGCCTGTGAGGTGGTTGTGCCGCGGCTGGAGGAGGGAGCTGTGCTGCCGGAGCTCACACAGGATGCTGAGCACTGCCATAATGGGATTTGCCACACTGGAGGGCAGTGCCACAGAAAGGGACCTGAGGATCCCTGTCAGTGGCAAGTTGAATCTCAGTCAGCAGTGCCCTGGCAGCCGGGAGGGCCAACCTGTCCTGGGGGGCACCAGGCCCAGCATCGCCGGCCAGGCCAGGGAGGGGATTGTCCTGCTCTGCTCTGACCTGGGGTGGCCTCACCTGCAATATTGGGGCAGTTTGGGCACCACAGTGTAGGAAAGATATTAAGCTATTAGAGAGTGTCCAAAGGAGGGCAGCAAAGATGGTGAAGGGCCTTGAGGGGAAGTGTGTGAGAAGCAACTGAGGTAACTCATATGTTGAGCCTGGAGGAGACTGAGGAGAGACATTGCGGTGACAACTTCCTCGTGAGAGGAAGAGGAGGGGCAGGCATTGAGCTCTTCTCTCTAGAAACCAGTGACAGGACCTGAGAGAATGGCCTGAACTTGTGTCAGAGGAGGTTTAAGTTAGATATTAGAAAAAGGTTCTTCACTCAGAGGGTGGTTGGGCACTGGAACAGGCTCCCTGGGGAAATGGTCACAGCACCAAGCCTGGCAGAGCTCAAGGAGCATTTGGACAATGCTCTCGGGCACATGGTGGGATTGTGGGGGTGTCCTGCACAGGGCTAGGAGTTGGGCTCGATGATCTTGATGGGTTCCTTCCAATTCAGCGTATTCTGTGATAATATCTGGTCTTTTCCTGCCTTTGCATGGCTGTGGCTGGGAAGCAGGGCATCCCTGTGTGTGCTGGGAGCAGCTGCTGACTTTCACAAGAGGTAGAGCACAGTAAGTCTCTCATGGCCATTGTCTTATATATCTGTCATTGTGCTTTCATGTCCCTGGAAGTGTTCAAAAAACGTGGATGTGGCACTTGGGGACATGTTTTAATGGTGAACATTGTGGTGGTGTAGGTTGACAACTGGACCTGGTGATCTTCAAGGTCTTTTTCAGCCTTACCATTTCTATGAACCTTTGGGTAAAATTCACCAAACTGGCATAATTAGAAATATTTTACTGTTTTATAAATTTTAAAATTGACTTTCGAATCTGAATCCCTCACATGCCAGGAAGCTGGAGACTTCCCCTATAAAGAAGGTCTTGAGGAATATCCTGTGTCCACAGTTTTGCCAAATAACCCTTTGCTGGCTTATTCTGTATTATTGTTTGGCCTCTCTCAGGTCTAGTGCATAGCAAAGTCTTTAGTTAGCTATATCTATCAAATATCAATCACTGGAAAGGTCTAGAGGGTCTGTGTATTTGTGAGTCAATCCCAAAATTCCACTATTTGTCTACAGCAAAAAGGTGATGCCTTCTTTATTGAAATCACAGACTCTGGTTTCTTTTTTTCCAGGCACATGCTCTTAATAGGGCCATTTGTTATGTGTCATCATGTATTCTGCTAATGCACTTAGCTCTGTTTTAAGTATGGCCATGATAGGGTTATTTTTCAAAAAAATCCTTGGATAATCTGCACTTGCATCTGCTCAGGTTTAGTCATTCTGATTGGAGTGATAATTACAACTACATTGGCAGCTTGCTCCTAATCCTGGTAAGTCAGAAATACTCTAAAAGACAGTGAAGTGAGTACTGCAGAGAACTGCAGAACTTCTGGATTGCCAATATTTACAGCTTGTATCAATTGCAGAATGTGAAATCCGTGTTTCAGTCCAGTGTGGCTCTGACTGCAAGCCTTTTTTGTAAAGTGTCATCCTATGGATTTGTGTGACCATATTTAGCTTGCCTGCTTTTTTGCAACATGGCTTGATAGTCCTCCTACTTATAATGAAAAACCTCATAAGATGGCCCAGACTTGGTTCAAAGCTCAGTAACTGAAACCCACTCCCAGTATTCTTCATTGCCTCATGATCCAGGTAGTTTGAGTTGTGCTTTTTCCTACTTGTGTGCATTGATGTGCTCTGGAGTAGCTCACATAGTAGTACAGAAGAAGGACGTGTAGGGCTGGATGCTCATTTACCACTCAAACTGCCACTAATTCAGTTATTTTTCTATATGTTTTAGTTTAAAATTCGTTTTCCAGCAAATCACATTACAAAGAATTTTGTATCTCTCATTATTCATCTTTCAAGGAGTGAATTAATGGTCCTTGGTTTTGTTAAGTTAATTTTAGATCATGGAACTGCAGAAAATTCTGGAAATTAAACAAATCCATAGTTGCATGGTTTGAGTCTCTTAATAAGATATTTGATGAGAAGAGACACTCTCACAGATACCAAAGCAGAAATCTGTTTATGTGAGGGCAATACAAAGTGGAGACCAGCTGCAGGTCTCAAAAGAAGAAAGTTAGTGGCTTATTTAAATGCAGACGAATAGAAAGTATTTAAGCTGTATAATCTATGTAGAATGAATGACTCTTTTTCAGTATTCAGGATGCATTCCTATTCTCCATTGACAGTATCTACAGCAATGTTTCATTTTGGAGCTTGTTATAAATTATTCCTGGTATTTTCTTGAAGTTATTCCTTAATTTCTCCAAGAGTGGATATTTGGAGGGGTTGAGTGGTTTATTTGGCTGTCCCCAGTGTAGAACAGATCCCAGAAGCAGCCCCTCAAGGGCCTGGCTCCATCAGCTCAGCTGCTGCTCTGCACAGGCAGATGTGGTGTTTGGAAGAAGCAGAGTCAGGCTTTCCATGAGACTGCTGACTGCTCTGTACATCTCTGGCTACCACAGAAGGGAAATGGGGATATTGGGGGAAAATGTACCAACAGTTCCCTATATTGTGTTTCCCTGTTTCTTGTAACTTCAGTATGAGGTGATTTTTTGCCACTCTATTGACAATGAAACGGCATATTTCTCTGGTTGCCTAAAAAAATAGGAATTATTTTTATAAAGGTAGAAGTACTTCTTGCTCCTTAGCTGATATGCACTTGCATACACTCCTCAAATCCATTAGTTCAACAACCCCTCTTTCTGTTTGTTGGTAGCTGTGTTGAATACAAGTGTTGTGCATTACAGACCTGCAGCAGCTGTGGAACTGGGTCAGATCAATTGTCCATTTAATCCTGTACCTTATGTCTAATAATGTCCCTAGGAGAAGGGAAAAGCCTCAGTAGAGGATAACTGAGCACTTGACTGGTCTGTGTACCATAAGCATATTTGGAAGGGATTGTCAGCAGTAATAGTTTGGGAACAATTTGGCCTTAATGAGTCTCAGTTAAAATGAGCTCTATTGTGATCAAAAATCCACCTCAGTAACTGCAGGTGCTTTAAGAAAAACATCCCCCAACTCCTCTGCCAGTGCCTGCATCTGTCCTGTCCCACAGGCACTCACACAGATTGACTTCAGCAAAGCACTGCAGTACTCGAGAAAATCGATACTGCAGAAGGAATCCTTTTATTTTCTTAGCTGCTTATCAGAACCAAACTTTTATTTCTGTATCATTTCCTGGTGTGACTACACCTCATTCTCATTGCCATCCAATTTATTTGTTTTCTAATCTGTAGCCTTCCTGCTACTATGCTGTGATTTGCCACTAAAACACCAGGCTGCTAAAAAGAATTAGCTGACACATATTTATTTTTCTACCTATGCTGGAAATTTGCACTGTGCTGCTCTGTATGCAGCCTCTGTAGAGTTACCAAGCCTCACATTCTACCTCACCTCTGTGTTGTCAGGTGAGTTCAGTCCAGCACATAAATAGATACAAGTGTGAACAAGTAAAACATGGTGATTTCAGGAGTGCTAAATACCCCAAATGGAATCTTATTGGAAATAATAAAACCCGTTGATTTTCCAAAATTAGGACAGGAAAGGCTTTCAGTTACTCATGTTACGTGGTATTTTGGCAATTCACCTCTGAATATAGGCTGGAACATAGCAGTGGATATCTTGAGAGAAGGCAGGCAAATGGTGAAACTCAGGTGTATTTGAGAAGACCTAAAATGATGACAGTTTTACAAAACTCTGATCAGTGTCTTCTGGCCAGTGAAATTGGTTTCAGCTTCATGGAGATTTTGAGGCTACAGTGTGGATAATGAAAGTGAAATGCAAACATTTTCAAGAAGAAGGGTGTGGAGGGCAACGCTGACAGTTTCACCCATCTGCATGAGAAGATTTACTGGCATGGATGAAGAAACAAAGCAGGATCACAAGCTTCTACCTCCATGGTTGTGTAGGAAATAAAAACATCCTGACTTTTACGAGGCTTTTTTTTTGAGATGAGTTATGGAAAGCTGTTCCAAAATTCAGTGAATCATAAATAAAAATTTGTAGTGGATAGAAAACTAATTTTGTCATCATGCCTTCTAGGCAGGTTCAGTGGTGAGCAGATCCCATGCTGTTGCTCATAAATATGTGGGAAGTCACCATTGCTGAAATTAGCAACACCAAAAGGCAGCTCAGGGGCTGTTTCTGGTTGTGCCTTGGCATGATGATCCATAGCCAGCTGAAAGCCAGAGGCAATGGGGACACCATAGTTTAGTATCTTTTTCTATAGTGCCAATACTTTTCAGAACACCTTCTGTTACATGCAGTGCTCTAGGGTTGAGCTGAGGGAATGTACTGAATTGGCACAGGCTCTGGATGCACTTCTGCACAGCATCCTGGAGAATTAAGTCTTGGTGAGGAGTGGGAAGTTTAAGGCACCAGGTACAAGCCTTTAAAAAAATGATAGCAAAAATGCAGTGTGTGGATTGTGCTGTAAGTATTTAAGAGTGGAAGGAGGATACAGACAGCTTATAAGATCTTGTCTCAAGCTGTGGAGTAATTCTAATGGGGTGTAGCTTATTATCTCTTCGGTTCAGTAAGTGTACAGTGACTTTAGTAATGGTGTCTTTTTAATTAAAAACTTCTAAGAAGCTCTTAGATCTAAAGTTTGGTAAATTCCCTTCAATTCAGTACAAGTGATCCAAACGTATGTCAGTGAATGAGAATTTGTTTTATCTAAGAGATTATTGCTTGTAATGATCCCTGACCAACAACCCATGTAAAACTCCATTTTTCCATAGCTACCGAATAGTAGGAACAGTGTCTCCAAGAACACATCTCAAGCACAGTCTAAAGTTCCTGGACTGAGAGAATAAATCAATCTATATGGTCAGTTTGATCCCTCACCTCTTAATGAAATGTTAGCTTTGAGGGCTTTAATTGGGCATTGTTCTGTAAGGAAATAGGCTGAGTTAACAGGTCACTGCATAAAAGCCCTTACAGAGAAATGTCTCGTGGCACTGCCAGCCAGGGCCCCAGCTCCATCATCAATGGGCAGTCAGATTTTAGGTGTTATCTCATCTTTCAAGGAAAATAGGCTACTGATGTCTTTCAGCTTTTTATTATATGGGCCACTGCATTTTACCACCATCTCAGAAAGAGACATCAAAGTGCTTTTCACATTCTTTCTAGGAAGAAAAATAGATAACTGCTGGAAACTGTGCATTTTGACCATTGGTTAAATATAGCTTGTAAAAGAAAAGAATCATCCCATTTTTAGCATGTGTCACAAGTCATTTGGTTAATTAATGTTTGTTTTCGATTGAACTGTTTTAAGTCAAACTTTGATTAATTCTGGCATAAAAAAATTAAATAGAAAGTTACAGTAAAACACTATTATGTCATAAATTGAAAAGAAGGATGAGTGATGCCAGAGAGCAATTCATCATACACGAAGAGAACAATTTGTTCTTGTTCTGTGTGGTGGTAGACTTTCCCTTTTAGCCATCTGCATATAAATAATTTAAAAACAAAATTCTAAGTCTGTATAGTGATAAATAAGCTTACAATAACAAAGCATCAAATGAGTATTCTAAATATCAATGAAATGTTTTCTTGTAAATGTCTGTAGTTCGCAAGTAACTGTACTCCTGATTTAAAGTGTCTAGACAGGAACACTCTTTTCTCACATCTGGGTCCACTGCATGTCCATATCCTTGTGCTCAAGCCCACGTTCTGTTTACATCTACAAATGTAACAATTTATTAACTAAAAGTCAAGACTTCCACTACAGCAGTAACAGTGGAATTGAGGACACTAAATTCAGTTTATTTATAAACTGTACTACCCATAATGGAAAGACTTCAGGTTAACTAAACAGGGAGAAAATACTGGAAATTATATTTCTGGTCTGCTTATGTTCAGAGGGAGGAGAATTCTAAAGGTCTGTGTATCTCCCATTGCCTGAAATCTTAAAGCGGAACAACGCTGAATCAGTATGAAAAAAGAAGCGTTTGGTGTTAAGTGAAAATCATTTCTTTCAAATAATTTTTAAAAAATATGTTTAACTGCTGAGATTCTGTTAACAGACTCTGGACTCAAATTCTGCTGTCAAGAAGATGGAAAATGTAGGTTAAAAACAGTGGCAATTTCTAGAAAAGGAAAAGACAAAAACTAATACGTAAAGATAAAACTGACATAGGAATGATTTTGGTAAGCAGGCACACAGCTCCTGCAAGGAGCTGTTAGTAATACTGCTTTCCAGTCAAAGCAGAAACGACCCTAACCCGGTGTCCCTGGCAGCCCTTCAGTATCATGGTTGTAAGAGCACTTGAGCTATGAGAGCCCATTTCTCCAGGTTGATTTCCTCAGCATTTCTAGGGGAATTCTCCCTTACAAAAGTACAGCTTGCTTTCTGAGTAACTGGCAGCATCTCCTCAGACTCGAGTCCTCTTCATTGAAAGAACAAGTTCAACCCTGGTAGGGAAAAAACAGGCTCTCACCACCCTCAGGTTTGAGCATAATAAACACCCAAGGTCAGCTCTTCCCTGGAGTGATGGGCAGGCGTGGAATTGGCACCAATTTGGCACTGGTGAGCTGTTTTCAGCTGCCAGGAGCGTTGGCTGTTGCTGGGCTGCCCCTGCCATCCCCAGGCACAGGGGACAGCACCAGCACGTGGGGACTGTCCTGGGCTGGCAGCTGTGCCATGTCCCACCAGTGAGCACAGCCATCTGACACCTTGGAAATGGGGATGTGCTGACTGGAACTGTGGGTCTGTTGGGCCCGGGACTGCAGTTTGTGGATAAGCATCTGTATTCAGGTACCACATGGCATGTCAGGCTGAGACAGACAACGGGGCTCACTTTCACCCTTCCCAGTCAGCAAGCTGTTTTCTCTCCCTGGTGTAAGAAGGTTGGTTGGTAGAATTTTGTCCTAGGATATGTAGGATATCATGTATTTGTGCATTGACTGTATATTTGTAAAGGAATGGGGGACCTGCTGGAGAAGGTCCCTGAGGCTGGAGAATGGCTGTCACAGCCCTCTTTGCTGTTGCTCCCAGGCTGGCCCAGGGAAGTCTGGCAGGGCTGGCACCCGCACAGGCAGGGCTCCTGCTGCCCCACACCCTCTCAGCACGGGAAAGGGGATCACTTACCCTGCCTGCAGGTCTGCAGGGGCAGAAGTTCCCTGCACCTCGGCTCTGCAGGACTGGATCTTGGGGCAGGAAAAGCAACTCTGAGTTTGTGAGCTACTGCATTTGGGATTGATGACTGTCTGTGTTCTGGCTGGGAACCTAAGCTTTGGCAGCTCTTTACTTTCCTGCACACACTTTTAGTGTCTTTTTGCAAGAATTTTGTGAGTTACTTCTTTAGTTGCTGGAGTTAATTGTGTTTGTTAATGATTTTCAGCTTTCAAAACAAAAATCCTGTGTTCATGTAATGCCTTGCTGTTGCTACATAGGCAGTCCTTAGCACGTGTTTGTGCATGCAAGGATTTAATTAAAACCTTAATAACTAAATAATCACCACACAGTCTGGGCGCCTATGAGATAGCACTATGGGGACATTTCTTGAGTTCCTCAATTGCACACTACATTACTATTTACTATTTTTGATATTGGGTAATAATAATCCAGCTTTGCTGGTGAGGTGTATATAGATTACGAGGCAGCTGGAACATTGAGCCCAAGAGCAGTGGTTTACTCAGACACTGTTTGAGGCATTTCCTTTGATCATGCCACAGCTGAGAGACACTCACATCTCCTAGAGACCAATGGTAAGTATTTGCAGTAGGGTGCCTGAAGTGAGTGTCCTAAATAGAAGTGCCCCGATTCCTTTATCAGACATTGAATTTTTTAAGATTGCCATGCTTTGCACAGCAGCTCTGACAGCCGTGTTTCTGAGTGATGGTCAGTATTTTAGGCATTGATTACCCCTGTAGGTCGAGTGTTCAGCACTGATGAAGCCTCTCCCTGGGTGCCTCTCTGCACTCCAACCACAGGGACAACTGCAGCTGGACTCCTGCTTTTGCATCCACTCGTGTGGAAATGTCCCATGGCCACGAGACACCAGCCACAGGTGTGCAGCCCTGCATGAGTTACTTCATTTGGAAGGTGTCACCTATGGGCAGGTGCTGCTGTGACCCAGCCCTGCCTTGTCTGCATGTGCCCAGCAGGGCTCAGAGAGCTACAGGCACCAAGCTCCCGTCCTGCAGCAATGCCATGGGCTGCACCAGGGCAGCAGAGCTGCTCGGTGGGAAGGAGCCATTTCAGAGGTGGAGCAGCCCAGCACATCACACAATGCCTGTGTGTCCTGCTCTCCTGGCTGAGCGTGGCCAACACACCTCGGCCCCTCCCATGCAAGGGGTTGGGGCCACACCGTGGTGCACACAGTAAATACCTGTCTTCCTGGAACACACAGCTAGAAAATGAAAAAGCTGAACAAGTACCTTGGTATAAGCTGATACTAGGCAGGGACAGCCCAGTTAGCTGCAGCATGGACGTGGCTGCCAGTTCTTGCTGTGAGCAAACACACCAGTGCCCGTGCCCAGGGGGAGCTGTGCCCTCCCTTGGATCTGTAAAAGCACGGGCATCACTGCCCCACAGCCCTGTGTCCTGCTGCATAAGTTGCCTCAGCAGAGCGGGAGCTGCCTTGCCCTCCCTGGGTCTGGATGAAATGACTGTAACAGATGTGTTCCACACCTGACCTCTGTTTTTCTACACCTCCTGTGCACATTTTTAATTTAAAATTCCACTCTTTCCTATAAAAGGTAAAGAAGATGTCAAGGTCTTGCTGTTCCCATTCCAAATGAAATAGGTTCATGTCCTGTTAATCAAGAAGTACAGCTGCAGCATTTGTCATTTCCCTTTAAAGTAATAGGTGGTTGATACCTGTCATTTCTCAAGAAACTATATACCAGATTAAGGTGTATTTATAGAAATCTCAATTGCTGGTAACTTGGCTGAAGCCAAGTTTAGGCATACCATTAGTAATGCATAATGAAATGACCTAAGTGGAGTTGGATTTGGGAGGGGGAGGAGAAAGCTATTTGAGTTGGATAGCTTGAGGATGCTGTTTTACTATTAAAATTAAGCTTCTGACCCCTGGCACTGAAGTGATAAAAATAATTCTTCCTATATTTCTCTTCTGCATTAATCTTCTATATTGGAAAAGATAAAAAATCAAATCTCCTTCTCTCCCTTGTCTCTTTCTTTTCTAGGTACAGGACCTATTTATGCTACAGACCCACTCCTATACATGTCCCTGTTAATACTGCATAAGCTTGTACATTTATTAGTAAACCACTGACGGACTACACTCTCCACTCCTCCTCAGCCAAACAGAAAGGAACCTATTTAATAACAGACAAAACTCCTGACAAAGAAATATCTACACTTTTAAAGATGGACAGAAAGAGACTGAAAGAAGCATGATAAATTCTACATGGGGGGAAAAGCATATTTTTGGGGATGCCACAGAAAAGTAAACCACATAGAATAATGCATCTAGTTTCCAGACTCTATGGTGTAAAGCCCTGCTCTGTGCATGGCATTTATGATTTCTCTATTTTAATGTAATATTTTTTCTTTTCTAAACCTTTCCTCTGACTCTTCATTTTGCACGAACTGTTGAGCAGTTATCTTTATGACAATATGTAAAGATGTTGGGTCAAACCCTTCCTAAGAAAGGAAATATTTTTAGTAGATTATTGTGTTTAGGTTTTTTGGATTTCCTTTTTCTTTTTTAATTAAATTATTTCTTTTGAAGACATTAAAAGGTACATCTTACCATAATTAATATTCACTGTCAATAATATTTATTTTTAAATGAAGATTGGAAACAAGGTAAGACATTTGTTTATAAACTGTATTGTATATTGCTGAATAACAGTTGAATAAAAAGATTTTGAAATAAAGTTTTTACAGATGTGTGTGCATTTCCCTGTGTGCTGAAGGTCCCTGAGAAGGCTTCATGGCTGGTGTGTTCCCTACCCTGTTATAACACAGAGTCTTGAGGCATGATGCAGCACAAACAAAATAAAATTGAAATTAGTTATTTTTCAGACCTAATGCCAACCCCCACAGCAGAATGTGCTGGCAGCTACTCACAGGCTGTAGCTGCCTTTTCCTGTGGTGACCCCAGTTCTCTCTGGGCAGTTAATGCAAGATCTATCAGATGGACAGTGAGACAGTGTGTAGCACTCAAGGTGAGTTGCTTTGGTTTGCTCCAGGCCTCTCTGAAAAAAGATGAATTAAGTAGTGGGAAATGAAAGTAAAATAAATTAACTTGGAATGTTGTATTGCCTAGAGCTGGTTCCAAGATTTGTTTAAAATATATTCAGATTTTTAAAAATACATAAATGTGTCTATTTTCTTACCTAAGTGATCTTCCTCTAATGAAGCTTTTTTACAGTAAATACAGCAGTTATTTTTCTGGTTCCAGAATACTTGTTTTTCAAGAGAGGTAATAGGATGAATTGGTAAAGAAACACGACTTCTTTAACTGCATTTAGTGAAGTACCTTGACATCTCCTATGTCTGGCTGTGACTCTTGTCCTTTCATTTGTGTGGCATTTTAGAAAGGACCTTCATTGTGGAAAAGGTAAAGTGACAGCTCCAGTGCCAGCAGGACTCTGCTGGTAGGAGCTGCAGAGCAAAGGCAGGACAAGTCACTGCCTCACATTGTACCCAAGTCCTCTCCTAGAAGGAGGGCAGGAAGGGATGGTCATTTTCCCAGACAGTCAGAGTTTTCTTTTTCTGGGGCTGCCAGTGACAGTGAGGTATTTGTGCCACTTACACACTAGGTTTGAGACCAAAGCACATCTCTCTTTCATATGTGGTACTGCATTGCAAAAGCCCTCTTGTACTGGGGCAAACTCACCATGAGGATCCAAAGGTGGTAAAATCTTTGCAAGAAAGCTCATCGCATTAATGCCAGCTGTAGGATCCCATGGATTGGAGAATAATCCATAATGATCCCCCAGAAATCAGAACTGCTCCTTGGAAGAACTTGCAGGAGGTGGTTGTTGCAAGCCTGGAAGTGCATCAGCACATGAGACACTTAAGAACACAGTCCTTGGCTTCCATATGAGAGAGGCTTTTATAACCTGGAGGGGAAAAATAGGTGGAAATAAAAGATTTGCAACGTGCACCATGTCTGAACTAATACTGATGTTCATGTCTGGGAATTTGTTCAAGGACAGCAGAGGGATGTGTGGAGTCTGCAATGGCAAGAGAGCTCTAACTCTTCAAGCAAGGGCTGAGCATGCGAGTGGAACCTGCCTGGGTTTGACTGGAGCTCTGCTGGCCAGCTCATCATCACTGCTGCTGTTTTACAAAGGGCAGAGAATATTTCTAAGGGCCTCATCTTTCTAAGGGACACAAGCAAAAGAAGAATACCTGCCTAAATTTATCTAAATAAATAGCTAATGCTTGAAGCAGTGGAGCATGTTTATCTAGGAGTAGTTATGCTTCTTTTTCAACTTCAGCCGTACCTCAGCTGGCGTCCTGGTAAACAGGTATCTGCTTTGCTCTGATACTTTTGTTTCATCATTTATGGAGAACATTGTATCTTGAGTTGCATGCTGTGTGGTTTGGAGTAAATACATCATCTTGAGTTTGTCCTTCCTTCCTTTTGTATCCTGTTACCCGCACAGGGATATGGCAGCAACTGCAAGTTTTGTGTGCAGTGACAGGAGTAGAATTATCAAGGTCTTTTAGACTTTAATCACATTAAAGGTGAAAAAATATTAAATCTGCAACTAAAAATAACTTTTTTATCCCTTCTGAGATCAGAATTAAGTGTGCCACAGCAGGAATAACAATTCTTATATTCCAATTCACCATAAAACCTCAGAACTACTAAACAATAACCTGAGGATTTGATGAAAAATCCCTTCTCTAACAAGAGCAATAGGCATCTTTTCTTTCCAGTGACAACCTGCACATAAAGTAACTCGTTCCCAGCACACAGGATAACTTCAACAAGGCAGCGGATTGCCAGGATAACCTGGCTCTACCTTTACCTTCACTATATTTCTGCCTTCAAAAATGTGCAGAATAAGTCCTCCAGCATTCAGGGCCATGGTTTCCACATCTGGGCCAGCTTTTTTTTTTGCAAAATACACAGTCCATAATTTGACCCCATATCCCTGTAGTGCAGGGAAAATAACTGGCCAAAGAGGAGACTGCTGCAGCCTTCAGTACAGTATTTAGTCTTCCAAAAGCACTTAAAGGAATGAGGAACATTTTGAAGAAAAATTGTAAAGAATTTGGAGTTTTATTGCTTGTGTGTTAAGAACTTTTGCTAAAACATCTGTCCTTTGAGAGTGCTCACTCTTCTGAAAAGGGCAACTGCCTCACTTCTGCTGATTGTATTTACAAAGGGCAAAGCGAGGTTTTGCTCTACCCTTAATGGACAGAGGCTCGTGGCAAATCTTGCTCTTTCATAAATCTCAGCATTCCTCGTGGTGTCTGCTGTCAGAATCGATTAGGAGTAAGAGCTTGGACTGCAGAGCCGTGGGAAGGTGTGTGTGTCCTGCAGTGCCACGCGGAGCTGGGCAGAGAGCCCTCCAGCACAGGGGATGGGCTGGGGGTGTGCCCGGGCACCCGGAGGGGCAGCCCCGGGCCCCTGCAGTGGGGACAGCACAGGCAGCAGCTCCTCACACAGCCAGCAAACAGCTAAGCTGGGAAACATGAGTGATGGCTGGCAGGGGCCAGAGCTGAGTCATCTGTAATATAATCATAAGGAAACACACATTTTTCCTGAGAGAAAATCAATAGAACTTTGCACTTTTCCGTGTAATATTTCCAGTCTGCACCATCAGCCACAGCTTGCTCACAGTTATACTGCCATAAATTCACTGCGAGTTAATGGATTTCTAAAAAAATGAATGGATTTAAAGCAATGTAACAGAGCTGATGCTAGAGCCATGCACATGTAAAAATACATGGAACAAAAGTAGTTTGATAGCACACAGGTGACCCTCAAAGTGCCAAGACCTAGCAAGTAAAAACCGAAATTACCTAGTTCCTAGTGTACTCCTTTTCTGGCAAAACTCCCAAGGAAAATGCAGCCTGCAGTGCTGAAAGCCTTGCTGTGCGTGGCAAGAGGGCCAGACCCACCAAAGGGAACAGGGGTGAGCGAGCAGCTTCACGCTGTGATGGAGAGTGCAAAAGACTGTCTGAACATGTCATTTGTCATTTCCTGCATAAAACATTTTGGAGCCCAGTTTCACTTAGAATTAGTAAGTAAGTAAATAATGTGCTCCCAAACTTGCGTGTCAAAACTAGGTTGGTTAATGTATGAGCTGCCTCTGTTGCATTTGTTACTCTACAGCAAATTTCATGCTTAGCCAGAGGCTGGGAAAGTTCATTTATTCATTATCCTCAAACTTTGGGCAGTTATTATTCAAACTCCCCTAGTACATCTATTTAATAAGAAGAGAACAGAAAATTGATGGGATCAGAAATGTTAAAGTCTTAATTAATGCTTTTAGCAAAGACTGATTGGAGGGGGGCTGTTGTGTGAATATTAATGTGCCGCAAGCACGTGTGCTGGCTGGTGTCGCTGGGCACAGGGAGAGCTCTAGGCCCATGGGGACACCACCTGTGTCACTCGGGGGGTTCTGTGCCACCAGGGGAGGGACAACCAGTGCTGCAAGCGCTAAAATACCAGCGTGCGCTAATTATTGCTGATAATGAGTAAAGAGAGTGTTTAGATGGTAAAACATTCACTTACAGCAGAGAAAAGATGTGGGATTTTTTTTCTTCTTCGCTGGTTTTGGGCTTTTGTGGCATTTCTGTCCCCCGGCAGCTGTGCAGTGCAGAGCTCCTGAGCTGCAGTGAGGGCTGCCGGCCTTCGCTCACCGGCCAGATGCCCTGAGGCAGCACCCGGAGCTGTGGGCAGGTGGGGATTTTGGTCACACAGGAGAAGTGACAATTATTTCATAGGAAAATTAACAGGTCTTAAAACAAGGGAACCAAGAAGAAGGCTGGAAGAATCCCAGCAAGGCAGGCAGGCGGCCTTGAGGGCCCCCTGTCCTGCCCCAGAGCAGCAGCAGCCGTGTGGTTTGACAGGGAATGGGGAAGAGGAGGGGAGGCTGGAGGGGGGTTGTTGCTGTTTTTAGACCATGTTTTTAAAACCCAGCAATCTCTGCTGAGTAAAGATGGATATTATTATAAATGAAGCCAGTCAGGGAAAATATGTGCTTCAGATCTGCATTAATGACAATCCAAGCCACTGAGCAAGGTGGTTTTTTTAAGGATCTGTGCCTATGAATGGATTGAAACCTCCTGTTTCTCCTCTGGTGACTGCCTACCTTCTAATTATAGCAATTATGAGCATTCCAAGCAAAACACAGTTACATTAAGAGTGGAATCGAAGAGGACTGTGATGTAGAGTTAGTAAATAGATTTCCCTATTTGTTGCCTATAGATTTCCTTTCCTGTTATTGTTGAAATGTATCTCAAATCTCATATGGAAAATCATCTGTAGTGTAATACAAACTAAATAACCAAGATCATGATGAATAACTCAAAAATGTTTACAGTTCAACTGAGGATTATATTTTTCCAAGAGGAAATTTTTGGAATTTACTATGGAGAAGATAGGAAAGGGAGTGTTAAGCTACTTTTTTTTCTATTCCATGACTAGACCTATCAAAAACTTTAATTCATCTCTGTGTTACTATTACCCTTGAAATAGAAAGCAACAGGTTAAGACTTTGCAAGTATTATGTAGGATAAAAAAGCCAACATATGACTACATAAAATGGGCTCTTATTTTTGGATTTTCTTGGTTTTTTCCTTGGAAATCTGAAGTTTCCAATCTTGGAAATTGATTTTTTTTAACAATAGAAATTCTTCATTATTAATACTTTTCAGGTTTAACACTTTCTCTAACAATCCAGTGAGTATTGAGACTCATTTTGGGTAATCAATGTATTATGTAGTCAGGTGTTGATATTTAGGCTGACAGTCAAAGTCAACTGTTTGGCAAAAATTAGTAGGCTATTTCTGATTTCCAAGTGTTGTGTATTTATAATAGCTTTTAATTTCTTTTTTTTTTTTAACAGTCCTTCCACGTTCACAGCCTATGTTAGATATGAGACTTAATATGAGACTAAATTCTCATGTCAGAATCTTTTATTAATGTATGTGCTGTAATTTAGTTACTTACTGTTCTGGACAGTTGCATTTCAGTGCTTCCAGAGTTGTCAGAGTTGATCCAAGTGACTGATACCTGTCAGCATGTCATTAATCAACTGTCTTTGCAGCTTTACAAATGTGTCACCAGCCCCACAGGGACAGTGTCTGTGCTCTCAGGCCGGGTATGAGGAAGGTTGGTGCCAGGACTGACACCCTGCCTTGACTTGCCTCATCCTTCCCTACACAATGGGTTGCTGTAACAGAGAGATGAGGAGCTTGGCCAGATGTTAGCAAAGGATCTGAGAACTAAATCACCCCTCAGGACACATCTGGCATCAGGCAAGGCTGGGCTGGGGGATGGTCTGTGCTCTGAGACACACACTCGGAGAATCACTTCTCTGGAGACTATGGAGCATCACCAACACGGTGGTGAGGACTCTCACTTTTCTTTCTCCTCGAAAGCAGGACAGCAGGGGCTGTATTGCCAGGCCTTCAGTGGCCAGTGCAGCTCAGGAAACCTCTTTCCCCATGTCCCAGTGCACAGCTCAGCCTGGCACACCTCAGGATTTAAAAGCCTGCTTTCCCCACGTAAACTAATCCTGTGTCTGTGACAGGAATTAGGATGTTGTTGAAACACCCCACACTGCTATACCGAATTTACGCTGCTCAGTGTGCCCTGTTCTGACTAAGCCAAGCAGTACATGAGCTTGGGGGCTGTGCTGGCTTGGGAATGTTTGTAAATCTTTGGACAGAGACACATCTAAATCCAAGTCAGGCCAAGGAATAACTATGCTGAGTGACGACCTAGACCCAACCATGTCTGCCAGTGGTACCTTTTAGTCTGAGGGGAATGTAGAACTTGAGAAAGTGCACAAGACTAACTAAATGCAACAAAATCACGAGACAATAAAAATTTACAGTTTGATTAAGGAAACATCAGTTACTTTATGGTCTTTACCAAATACACTCAAGTTTGTTATTCATTTATGCTAATTCAGTGTAAGACAGTAAAAGTACAATCATTCAGTACTACAAATAATGATAATAATGTAATCCATTTCCAAGATGCCAGAATATAATTTCAAATTTTATAGTACAGTGGTATGAAAGTCTCAAGTTAGTTAAATGCACAGCAAGGTGCTAATTGCAATCCTGGTTAAAATGAACCTCCATTTATGGCTAAGTCACTGATAATGACTTTGCACCCGAGCTAGCCAAGTCCCACTGAAGTCCACTTCTTACATAGTGACATCTTTTAATAATTAATAACCCTGGCATTTCAGTCTCTAGAGAAGAAAGCAGGGTTTGACAATACAGGAAGAACAAAACTGAGTACCTATGAGTGAATTGATCCTGTGGGGGGTCTGTCACAGTTTTCCAGCAGATAGGGAGAGGTAGAAGGCAGGCTCACCCCACTGCTGCCAGGGCTGGGAGCTCCAACCCCAGCAAAGAACAGTCAGCAACCCCACCAGGCACCTGTCAAAATCAGAGCTGTAACACAATTTCATATCAAGACTGAGTAAAATCAACTAAATCCAGCTCTCCATGGTGTCAAATGTGAGTAGCTGAACTTTTTGCAATATTTTTAAGAACATAAACTCTCTTTATTAACCCGAGTTAATTATTTTATGACCAGAGAGGTCTTCATGCTACTTATGCTAAACTAAAGCATTTCACTAAAGCAAATAATCTAAAAAGCAAATGCATGGAGCTTTCCTGGGTTCAAAAAGTGTTTGTCAATCTGTTTGTACATGTGCATGGAAAAGTCAACCCAGTTTAGGCTCATTACCCCAGGTAATTCAACCCTTGCCACTTCAGGTTTTTGGAGCAGAGCAGCACCAGAGAAAACACCGCTCATGTTCAGGGCCATGAAAATGCCATGTGTTCACCCAGCACATTTCCCTTCATTTAATGCTGATCTCTGTTGCTGCTGGCATTTACAGGGCTTGGGAAAATCATCCGTCCAGTTTGCTGTTTACAGCTGGGAATGTGACTGCAAATGGCAAGAGAGGAGGGGAGCCACTGAGGTCATTTATGTGGGGACACTAAATCTCACCTGCCGTGGGTCTCAGGAGCAGGAGACAGACATGCTGCACAGCCTGCACTGGTAATGGGCTCACTAAGTTCTATGGTCATGCTGAAGCCATTTATTTTTATTTTAGCAACACTTAACATTCCCAAAAACAGCCTGATGGAGCTCAAGGAGACAGGTGAATAAGCATGAGCAGCACAATTTGCCACAGCTCAAAGTTTCACTCTGCTCTAAAACAAGCTTTTCTCAGAGGAAAAAAAAGGTGTGTGTTTTTTTCTGGATGCACTGAACCAAGAAGCAGAATAAGGTGTTTTCCCAAATAAACACGCTGATAATGGTCCTGGTCATGCATCCTCAGCTAATTGGGGTGCCATGAAGTGCATAATTCCAATGCTATCTAGCCTGAGGGCTTAAAGAGAAGCTTAACTCTGCCTGCAAAGCAAAGTGGAGATAGCTGGTGTGACAACTGCCTATCAGTAGGCTGCAGGCTTTCAAACAAGCCACGACATAGGTGCACTATCTGATTGCAGCTCCAGTCATGCCCACAGTCCTCCTGCTGGGTCCAGCGTAGTCACTTGATGGCCAATAAGGCCTTAAATAGTCACAATGTACAGCTTATTTCAGAAGCAAATATTTTAACAGCACAGGTGACTGTCATGCATGCATTAAGAAAACCAGGACACAGCATACCAAATTTAGTTTAGCTACAGTAAAATAACTAAAAGAGAGCAATGCTGACCCCAGCTAGTGAATGGTGAGATTTGGCCTTTGCTGCACAAGAGAGATTAGGTTTTTCTGATTTGTTTTCCTCCCTGTGTCTTTATATATATATTTCAGATATATAGCATATATTCACATAAATATAGCATATATTTAGTATTCAGATGTTTGAGACAAACCCCCAACATTTTAGAGAGAGAAGTGTCCTTCAAGCTCAGCAGCACAAACCACGGTCTCACAGAAACAGCAATTGCAAAATAGCTCCTGCTGTGCAACAGCTCCACTTTGTTATATTGCAATATATTTTCTTATTTTTCATGTGCCTGGTTCATGTGAACCTGCCAGTATGTAAAAATGGTTGTTGACAGTTTCTTTGGTTTAGTTTTATTATGATGTAATTTATGGGATGCTGAAAGTCTGCAAGTGCTTGTACTTGACTGACATTTCTCTCAGAGTCAAAAGATTGCTCTGTATACTTGACTGAGATTAAAATGGGTAGAGTGTGTATAGCTGTATCCTGCTTTCAAAGTGTAGGATTGGAAGGCTTCCATTAAATTGTTATTTTCAGTTATTATTAGCTCCTAAATCAGTTAATATAATTCCTTTCCCATAATGAATGCACAGCATTGTAAGCCTAAATGCCATATTTTCTATTGATCTATTTCCACAACTTGTTTAGTGAAATAATTAAAATGATTTACAAGGCTGACCCAATATCTTAGTGGTTTAGTAAATCACGCTGCCATCTGGGAGGCTCAGCTGGTTTTAAACTTGCAGCTCCTGGCAGCAGGACCTGGGAGCAGAGCTGCAGCACGTGTTGTGCCACCTCTGAAGATGCACCAGGCTCTGGAAACGCCTCCTGCAATGCTCAGGGAGAACAAGGGCTCCAGCTGCTTTGCTCCATCATCACCTCTGTTCCAAGTGGGGAAATTTCTTGGTGCTACCCAGCCTGAGCAGAACCTGAGCTGCAATCTGTAGGGAAAGTATCTCCACTGGCAACTTGAACAACCCTGCCTTCTGAGGGCAGAACTGAGCCCACATGTCTGTGTGGGCACCAAAAATGTCTCAGCTGTGGAGCTTCATATTTTTACATCCAAGATAATGTGGGAAATTATTTTTCTTTGTTGTTGATGTTTTAACTTGTAAGATGACAACTATAAACACAGTGTCTGTTTAAATGCCAGGGTTGTGGAGGGACTCAGTTGGATTCAGTACTGTCAAGACAAAGATGCACTAAGGCATGCCCCAGTCTCTTACAGTCTCTGGTAGTCCCTTTGGTAATCTCAAAGTATCCCAGGTAACTCCCCGGGTGATAGGGTGGGCTGCATTAAGATGATCTCCCTGGCACAGGAACCCCTCTTGGAATAATCCAGGCTCTCCTGACTCCTCCATGTCTCCCACAGCTCTTACAAACAAACACACAGAGCTGATGCTGGTAGGACTTAGAGGATATTCCTGGGTTTGTTCCTAGCTCACCCCCAGGTGTTATGAAAACACTGAGAGCCCTTGGAGCAGGGGCAGAAGGACACTACAGCAATGCCTGGGAGGAGACACAGCAGCCAGATCCAGTAGTGGCATAAGAAAACTCTATTAAAGATACTATTATGAAAAGCAGGTATCAATCCTCTTTCCTGTGAAGACTACAGATTTTGACAGCTGCAGTCTGACACAAGAGAGGGTGAGGTGACTTCTGTGGGATCAGGGCAATGGCTGCAAAGCAAGGAGTGTGCAGCCAGGGCCAGCCTTCATGGAGAACACAGTCCTGGCCAACCAGGCAGGGGGGACATCACTTAGGGATAAGTGTTCAGGCAGGCACAGACATCCATCCTTGAAGGAGAGAGCCCGTAGATCTGAAATCAGTCAGCATTTGAGACACCACTTATAATGCTTCCACTTGCAACCCCTGAGCAAGCCTTGACCTTGCTTTCAGCATCTAGGTTTTTTTCTTAGTGCTATTATTTTGCATAATTACATAAAGAAAAGAAAAAACATGTTACACAAAATTTGAAGACTGTTTTTGGATGCACTTTGCAGCAGATGTCATTATCTTCCTTCCCTGACCTTGACCCAAAACCTTTTCTATTTTGCTTTAAATGGACCTGTAATTTCACAACATGTATTCAGCTGGAATTATTCTTTTTGTTAAATAAACTTTACCCTTGTGCTGACTGCTGCAGGCTCTGAAAAGAAACACTTCTTGCTTGTGACTGTTTCAAAATCTAGGCCTGAAATTCATAAAAGAAATGTTGGTAAATAGGCTGTAATCATACTGAAGGGCAAGTGAGTATTCCTCCTCTAAGGCAGAAGAAAATAAAGGAATATCTGCTTGGCTTCTGCTGCTTCAGTGCTGATAATTTTACAGATCAGAGGGCTTTTTTTTAGAAAGAAGCCTCATGTGCTGCAGGTGTATTTCAGCGCTGAAATACCTGCAGTCAAGCCCTTAATGCCACAGTCGGACATGTAGATCAGGGCCTCATTTCATGCACTCAGTAGCACCCGGTGCTGCTGGCAGTGGAGGGCCTGTGTCATGGCACACACCACCCCAGGCACTGGCACCTCTGCATTCACCACAGGGCAGAGCACTCGATGGTAGTGGCGTATCTGCCCTCTAACACAGGCACATGAGAGCTGGAGGGGTGTTCCATGAGAGCTCCATGGCTCTGACAAATAGGACTGAACTGACACAAGGGTCAAAAATGACCTCAGAGAGGGACGATAACACAAACACCCACTGCCTGAGCACACAGCGGGGTCACGGTCCCCTCGCTGCCTTCTGCCTCAGGTGAACATCTCCCTTCACTTCCATGTCTCTCTGGCTCAGGGTTAGTTTTCTTCCAGAACAGGACAACCACAAACCAAAAGGCACTGGGCAGATCTGTGGCCAGTGGTTGCCACAGGGCTAAAGCTGAGGGGGCCCTGAGAGAGATTTTCTCACTGCCCTGAGCCCAGACAGCACGCACGGTTCTGCTGGTGATTACCAGTGCACCCTTGCACACAAACCAGTCCTTTCCTGCAGCTCCTCTGTGCACCTGCCAAAGCATCCTCAAGCTTACTGTGGTCCCAAATCACCATTGTTCTTCCTGTAGGTGGGATTCACCCCTGGAGCACTCCTGATTTCACATTCACATAACTCCCAGAAATCCTTTAAACCACAGCAACACAGAGTGACTCAAGCTACCTGCTAACTAGGGCTCTGTACTTACTGAGCTGGGGCAAAGCCAAAGAGCCCCTGGCAGCTGTCTGCAAGTGTGCTTTGGGTCAGGTATAAGCCTGTGATTACTTAAGTCTGTTTAGAGAATCTGCTTAAATTAAATATTTTCTCTCTTGCATTTTCACACACTGTTCTGTTTTTAACAAGTATTAGGTGTTTAATAATCTCTGAAATAATCTCCAGCAGGATGAAAGCTCTCCCATTCCCATCCTTGCCATTTTGTGCTACTGCAAAACGTATAAATTAATCCCATGCTAAAATTAACATACATTGCTGAAGCAAATGAATTGGCATCTCCATGTGTATCTATTAGCTTCCAGCATTTCCTGAGAGGGCTTTCATTTAATTACCAGCTGACAGGCTAACTCACTCCCGAACTGCAGCCACATTTATTACTTTTATCTCCTTGGACACCTGCCTCTCTCCATGGTTTATCAGATTCCTACCGAAGAGAGGGACAGAATATTTTCTATTGCATCAGGTTATTGTTTCTTTAAAAGGCACTTACTGGAGCACTGACCTCAGACAGTGGTTTTTTTTTGGTTGGCTTTGAATGGGATTTTTTCTTTTTCAATTATCAAAGCACTGCAGCAGCATTAACCCTCTCACTGCCCCACCACAGTTCAGAAGCAGTTCAGAAGAAATCAGCTTACAGATAGGGAGCTGAAAGCCTCACATCTTGCTCCTTGCAAGCAGCTAACCACTGCTTGCTTATAAAGACCCTGCCTGCACTGGGAGTCCAAGCCCTCAGATGCCGTGACTGCATTTCATACTCTCGTGAATGAAAACTTCAAGTGGAAAAGCCAAGAGACTCCTAAGCACAGCTCAGTGCCCTCCACTGCAGTCCAGTCAGAGGATCTACATGAATTTCTCTTGATGATTTGGGTCACACTTTATATAGTCACTGGGGTCTCTATAGTTAGTAGATAAAAAACTAACGTTCATACACAGAACATTATAAAAATAATGCTGTCTATATGCATTACCAGCATAGTCACAGGCAGCATTTTGGGTTATCAGTACCCTCTGTAACTACACACCATAACAGCTGGGTAACACAGCTCTTCTCTTGGATTGCCTCAGGCAGCAGCTCGGGACCCTGCTATTCAAGTGCTGACTGTGTCAGTGGGGCTCGTCCAACCCAGTTTCAACAGACAAATAGCTTCCACTCGTTTTTCTCTGGGCCAAACTACCCAAGACACACAGGTCCCCTGGGCAGGACTTTTGCGAGATGGCATGTTGTGACAGATGTGGCAGCTGAGCCCTTCCTATGTCTGGACTCAGCACTGCATCCCTTTGGAGATGCACAAGCTGACTCATTTTGTTAAAAAGAAAGGCTCCTGACAGCCTGAGAGCACTGCAAGCTCCATGGCTCAGGTACAGTGCCTCACTGGTAGTGATGCCTTTGAGAAAGGCACCTCACTATGAGAAAAAATAAGAAATTCGCACCTGTTTAATTAATGAACGTTTTCAACTTTCTCGGGATTTCCTACCAGTTCCCGACTCCAGGCACACTGGCCATTTGGCATGAAGCACCTGCTGGCTGTGAGCTGAACAGGAGGCAGCTGTGCTCAGACACTGCCCTGTGTGGCTGGAGCCTCCTGCTCCATGGTGTGGGTGGCAGAGGCAGCCCCAGAGTCCCAGCGAGAGCCCCTGGAGCTGCAGGTGCCCTCCCCACACTCTGCCCCAAGCACTTTGCACTTAAGCCCCTGCTGGGAAACCCAGCAAAAGATGCTTCAGTGAAACATAAATTATTTTAATGTACGTCTTGTGCAAAACGTGCCCCTTCCTTTGTGTCACCACAGTCCCAGTAAAAACTGGCCTGTCTCGCTCCAGAAGGGCCTTGGAGCAGAGTTACACACAGCACCTGCAAAATTCCTCTTTATGTTTAGGTCATGATGTGGGGTCCTTGAGCTTGTGGGTGCTGTGGCAGTGCCCAGGGGGTTGAGGAGACCAGAGGAAGTAGCCTGGTTGACAGAGACTTAACTTAAAATGGATAAAGAAAAAAAAATCTCCAGAAAAAAGCCTAAATATTTTTTTATGAAAACCCACCATAATTGATTTTTGAGTCTAAAGCCTTTTCATTTGTATTATTTTCAAATTATTTCATTGTATTATTCTCAAATTTTAACAAATTATGTTAATTTTATGTAATTTAACCAAATCAAATGAGATACGCTATGCAATCTGCTATGACTCCAATGACTACTATCACTTTATAATTTATTATTTTTAATACTCATTTTTGCATCATACATCCCCATCACATATAAGCCAATGTTAATTATGTTTTAAAATAAAATATTCAACAAGATCTAAATGAGACTCAAAACACAGAAAAAGTAATGACTGTGAGAAAGACTGTCACGGAATAATACATGAATGCTGAATGCTGGTATTAATTAGTAAATACAAGCTGTTCAGGAGGAGCAGTGGTGTCTGTCATGCTGATGTGTGTTTGGATCATACGTGATCCCAGCATGCAGGGAACCCAAATAATAGCTGCCAAAGCCTCAGCTTTCTGACTGCTTGTTGCTGTTTTGGGGAGCAAGTGTTGCTATTTTAGCTCTGCTCTGCAAGACAAGGCTGGGCAGTTCTAGTTTGCAGTAGTTATCTCCAGGTATTCTAGGGTCGCCCATATTTTAAATACTTTAAGAAGGATATAGCTTCTTATTTTGATATAAGAATATATTAGTGTTTAAAAAGTGGCCTCCTTAACTTGTGGTGAAATTGAATTCCTTCAAAATCCTCTTTCCACTGATAATGTTACTGTGATGCAGAAGAGTTGGGTGAATGAGGGAACTGGAGTACCGTATGCCTAAATGAGCAGAAAACGGGCAGATTTCTTTCTAAAGAAGACACAATTTGTAAAATTTTTTTATTTTTCCTTTTTGCTTGAAACAGTGAGGTGAATTCTAACAGCTGCAGCACTGTACAGACAGTCTCAGGCTGCCCTCTAGTGTGAGTAGCGGCGGGGACAGGACACCGGCCTCCCAAAAACCTGCCCTGTCTCACCGTGTGCTTTTTAAAACCAGGCTTTGAAATCACTAGGACTTTCTGAAAACATTTTGGGATTATTACTTGCTACTGATTTCTTTGCCACTGAGATCTATTTGGATTGTTTCCAAGGGCTTTCTTGTTTCTGTCAAGCACAGACAAGACAGTCTTTTGTCTCTGCCCTGAAGCAGCAGCTGCAATTCGAGATGAGAAGGAGCCAGGACTGCAAGGAAATAATGAACCTTCAGCCGGGAAGGACAGTTTATCAGCTAAGGGTGGGGAGAGAACACGATGATGCCATGGACATACATCTCATCCTAAGCCACGAGTTAAGGACGAGCTGATAAAGCACCAAAAAAAATATGGAAAAATACATGGAAAAGAAACACTTGATGGGTACAGGTTACTTCAAAAGATGGTGCTCATCAGTCAACCACAGCTATCTAAAATCAGGCACCCCAACCCATAATGCAAGAGTTCAGGCTTCCACACACAAAACCTAGAAACCTTCCTTTGGGAAACCTACACTGACATGAGATGAAAATTCAAGCTACTAATGTCAAACACTCCACACACCCACCAGGCTGGATGGCAATTCTCACCCTGCCCACCCCCTTTCCTAGACAGGTTTTTCCAGGGAGCTCTGAGTACCAACTCCCTGGAAAGGAACTGCTGATGACCAGGCACCATCCTGGCTGCACAGCCAGGGCCAGGAGGAAGCAGGTGGGCTGGGTACAGTCAGCCAAGGCACCCTAAAACTGCTGGCATGGAGTAGTTCCAAGCTCTCTCCTGGCCCAAAGGAGGTGTCAGCAGGAGAAGACCAAGTCCAGGCACAGGCACGAGGTGCTGGGATGGTGGCAGGGCTGACACAGGCTGGCTGCACACTGCTGCTTCAGTGCACCCTTGGGATGGGGGTGGGAATTGTATTAGCAGCTTGATATCTGGATAGAGGAAATCAGATCAGAGGGCTTTAAATGGAAATTATTTTCACCAGTACAGATGTCCCTAGGGATCAAATTCAGCTGCTAATACAATTTGGCCAAGAGGAATAAACTGTATTGATCTTGAGAGCTCAAATGCTTGCTGAGACAGTCCTTCTAGAAAATTACAGTATTTATTTCTTGTATCACTGACAGTCAGCAAAAGTGTAACAGTGATTTTTACACACACCAGTCAACTTCACACTCATCTCTTGCTTCAGTCCATAATTACTCTTTTTTTTTAAAAATCACTGATGTGCTATTCTTGTGTCGCACAAATAGCCTTAATTACTGTCTTTGGTCACTCTGTATCTCATGTTTTAGTTTTCTGTGACTGTCACTATAAAGCTTGTTCTGCAATTGCTTCACAGTCACCCGGCTTTTCCAGGACAGTGCTGTTCCCCAGCCTGACCTGCCCAACACTGCAGTTCAGTAGCCCCAACAGGTACAGCCATATCCTCCCCTAGGGCACACAGGTAGATTGTGTCCATAGAGGGGGTTTGCATAGGTGTGTTTTTTTAATTATTATTTTTAGAGAGAAATAAATGGAGCCATACATAGATTTAATAGGATAAGAAGTTACAATGCTGGCACCTATAACGTGGTGTTAATGATATATGTTAGGGAAATATATCACTACAAAGCTATTCCAAGGTGATTTACTTGATGTAAAAAGCTTTAGAACTCTAAGACACTAAAACAGGTGGAGCAGGTGATGCTACACATTCTGAAATAGGCATTATAGTTATTTTTTTGGCATATTTCCACTTCACTTTATATCCTCCTTCTACTCATTTTTCCTCATTTCTCTGAGCCTTCTCTTTCTTATCTACAAATGGTCTTCACCTATTCTCTGGTTTATCAATTCCTATGCCTATTTTTTCTCATGTTTATTTGATGGGAGTCTCAACTCCTGATGCAGAGCCTTCTTGCTGGGACACACACTAACATGCTGATCTCGCTCCCTCAGACATTATATCTGAGATAAATTGGGAAATGAAGATGTAGAGCTGTTGGAAGAGACTGGCTTCCCCAGGCACCAGTTTAGCCTGGATCATTGGATTTACAACACCAGCACCGCCAACACTGATTTGACTATTAATCCCTGAAGTGCCCTAGGAATTGCAGCATAAATCCAGTGAAGGAGCACTCATATGGCCCTGAAGACCCATAGCACTTATCCTGGTACTCCATTCATGAAAATTGATCTTCTCTTAGTAGCAATGACAACTCAAGGAGTTCATGCTTTGTAAAACCAAGAGATCCACTTGCTATGGTAATGTACTTAACTGCCAGGAGGTCTGTGATACAAACCAGCCAGTGCTCACGCTTAATACTCTGCAGAGACTGGCCCTTCCTCCTTTACACATATACACAGAGATCTACTATTTCATTCTCTGATAGGGATCATTTTAGTACCTTTGTGGCCCACAGCAGCACTCAACAAAATCATCATGTCTCCTATACCCTGCCTCAGTAACTCCCTCCCTAAGTATCCTTTACCAAGCAGTGCTTAATTAAGTGCTAAGCCAATATCCCCATGTGACAAGAATATAAACCTCTTCTGTATTTGGAGAACAATCATGCCTGAGCAGAGGACCAAAGGAATTGGCACTGGGCTGGCAAGGAAAGGAATTGGATGCTCTGTTTACAAGGTACCTCTGGGTTCTAAGTGGGCAGGACTTTGTCCTATCCCAGGAGGAAAGAGGGCCTGATGTGTCAGAGGAGGTAAACATCACAGTGAGTGGCACCTTCCTGATATTTTGACCTTGATATTTTAGAAACATAAGTACAGATTTTAAACAAAGTTCTCAGGTTGCTGGGTGTGTGATTCCAGGCCCAGATTTAACACACTGTTGGTTACTGAGAACAGAGCCAGGTACTGTGGCTGGAGAGGCCTTAAAGGACAGGCTGAACTAGGAAAAAACCTCTCTCTCCTGCCAAGAGAAGTGGGATGGAAAGAAGTTTGGCAGGGAGCAGAGGAGGGCTTGTGCCTGCCCATGGCCCAGGGAAACAGGGCAGTGGCTGTGGCTCCACTACATTTGTAAATCCTGGCTGGGGAGAGCTCTGTAACACACACGGCAACAAAAGGTGGAAGATGGGGGGACTGCAGGATGGAAAGGTGGAAATGCAAGTTCCACTGTCTCTGGTGGGAGCGATTGTAGGATGAGAGAGAAGTGAGGGATGGGACGTTCCAGGCTGCCCATCCCAAGTGTCCAGGCTGTTACCATGGGAAGGGCACCAACTAATCAACAACAAAAGATTTGTGTCCAAGTGTCCAAGACCATAATGACTACAGAAAATGAGGTGGCCCATATAACAGAAGCTATGATTGATAAGATTTTTTTAAAAGATTTTTTTTCCCTTTGCCCTCTGTCCCTGACGATTTGCCGTGCAGGCAGGGCCGGAAGGCGAGGGCTCCGCTCCCCCGAACTCCTCCGAGCGTCCCTTCGAGCTCTGCACAGCCCGGGCGCTGCCGGGAGGTATTTTATCACACAGGAATTACGCAAAACAGGCGCTTTGTGGTTTATCCCGGGCGCTCCCGCCCCGTCACGGCCCCCCCGTCACTAAGCGCTGCCCACGGGCCGTGGCGCCGCCTCGCGGCC
>WEIV01000330.1:301898-320542 GCA_013390005.1 Calyptomena viridis | reverse complement strand
CAGCGGGTCCCGCCCGGGAGCGCCAGGCCGGGAGTTTCCTGGCGATTCCCACCTTTACAAGCCTTACAAACCCCCGCTGGGCACCGAAGGGACGGGGGTGGGTCTGGTCCCTGGTTTTCCCCTGTACGTCCCACTCGACATTACCGTTCGAACGCGCCCCCTCAAACGAAATGCAAACATGGGCATTTCCCCCCGAATGGACGCGCGAGTCCAGCAGCCAGGACTGAAGCGAGGGCCGGGATGTCCCCCACGAACAGTGAACATCTCCGTTCACTGTCACTGACGTGTAGACCTCCAGCTCTGATCCACTGGTCACCAGAAAGTTCTAATTTAATTAAATGTACTATTTTAAAGTGTCCTTTAAATTTTCTTTAGCCTCAGGGCTCAGAAGAGTCCAAGGCATTTGTGCGTGCCCTCCTGAAGCGTAGCATGCCCAAAATGAAAGATGAGGCAATCCAGGATATGTTAAATCGGAAAGCTGTGGTTCTTGAGCATTATCCCCAGAAAAAGACCAAGCAGAAGAGGAAGAAGGCAAAAGGTTTTACTGCCAAACAGAGGCGGGAGCTGCGTCTGTTTGAAATTGAACCTGAACAACAAAGGTAAGAGCTTAAATGTCTTCTTTGTGTAGTAAAAGTGTGAGAACATCAGAAGTATGTAAAAGCTGCAGCATGTGCATGTGGGTACAAACCCTTCAGTATGTAAAGTCAATCTGAGATGCTGCTTGTGTCACATCACCATGAGAAAATGTCTCATCTGTATAGATGGAAGGTTCATTTCTGTTTGTTACGACTTCTCTTTCCTTTTGTATACCTAAATATGACAAGAAATAAAACCCAAGTACAATCACCTCTGATTTCACTTTTGAAAGTTGGACTGCCTGTGACTAGAGTCAAAATTCTGCATAAGGTCCCTCAAACTAGTGCATGTTGAATGAAGCCCCTGCTGTTGGTAACATGGAGTAAGTGGGGAGACAAAGGAGTAGAAAGCTCTTCGTTTGTAGGGTGTGGCCTGATCCTCTAAAACACATAGTGTTTTGGGTTGATAGAGAGGAGCATTCTTCATGCTTGTTTTATAAAGTAAACCAGCTGTTTGGAGTGGATCACCTTACAGGAAAGTTGAGAGCAGGTTATTTAATTTCTAAATGTTAGTCTTAACTCTGCTGAAAATACAATCTGTTGATTACTTCAGTAATCAACCAATAGTTTGTTTATAACTCAGCTTTGTGTAGTACTTTTTGTCTTTTTTTACTGCAGATATGCCATCTTCCTACCCCTCCATGAACTCTGGAAACAATACATCAGAGACCTGTGCCATGGACTCAAACCAGATGCGTAAGTTGAGATATTTTAAAATTAACGTGATTGTGATTTAGTAGATACTTCCAGGTTTACTGGGTTACTGCTTGGAACACTGTGGTTAATTGATAAGGATATGTGCTATTTCTGTAAGCTTTGACCATGATCCTAATAGTCATGGTCACATTTTGTAAACCTGACTTTCCATATGATTTTTTTTTCCCTTCTCCAGGCAACCCTATATGATTCAGAGCAAACTGCTAAAAGCTGATCTCCATGGAGCTATCGTGACAGGTATTCTGTTTGTTTGCTTTTATAACATCACCTGAAGTTAAGCAGATGCTCCCATAGTTCAGGTTTTTATTTTTAAATTCCTTTCAATATCATTAACTCAAGAATCACATAGTTGAGCTCATATGTTGGTGGATTCTTTCTCTCCTTAAAATGCTAATTACTTTTCAACTGCTCTTAAAAATCATGGTAGTTGCAAAGATTAACTGCATGTTTTACCAGTGATGGCTGTAAGTGCATTATTTCAAAATACTTCAAACCAGTTTTTAAAATCATGAGGCAACGAGAGAAGAACAATAAACTCTCTGCATCTGAGATTTTCTAATACATACTTCTGTTCTTGCAGTCACAAAATCAAAGTGCCCCTCTTACGTTGGGGTAACAGGAATCATTCTACAGGAGTTTAAACATGTCTTCAAAATTATCACTAAAGAGGACAAATTAAAAGGTATGTAAGACATTTTTTTCAGTGCTTTTCACAACTTGAATCAAAATTTTCTTTAACACACTGTTCATCTTGCACCTCTGAATACATTGGTTTATATGCATAGAATTTCAGAAGTCAGTGTCTTTACTGGTCACCCAACAGCCCAATACCTCACCAAAAAAGGGTGATTTTTTTTCATTTGGGAAAAAAAAAAGGCATTTCCAGGGAGCCCAACCTGATTCTGAACATGGCTCATTCATCTGATTCACATTAGATGTTCTCTGCAACACATAACTGCACACTTCTGAAAGAGGATTAACTTTAGTCAATCCAGTTAAATTTGGAGGTTTGGGTTGTTTTTCTTCTCTTGTTAAATGTATAAAAACCTTGAAATGTGGCAAACCTTGAGTGTATGGGTGAATAACATCCCCTGATAAATCAGTATATTTTCATAACAGGGATTTACATTAGCTCACTTTGGTCAGTTTATTTCCTTTTGCATTTTCAGTTGTTCCCAAACTCAACAACGTATTTAGCTTGGAGATTGATGGATTCATTTCCTACATCTATGGAAGCAAATTCCTGCTTAGAGCAAGCGAGCGGTCGGCAAAAAAATTCAAGTTGAAAGGAACTATTGACCTGTGATTTCATGGAACATCAGAAGTATTAACAGAAATGCCTGCTGTTTTCCTGCTGTTTGAAGAGCAGCTTTCCTGGCAGATGGACAATGAAACAGCCATGTGAAATGTTTTTAAAGCATTTCATTCTCATTCTTAAAGAATGAACAGTATCCGTGGTCTTTAAGCAGTCTCTCAGACTGTTGGAGTTTGTTGTATCTATTTTGTTATTTGTGTATAACATTCTGGCCTTTATTAAAGTGGCATGATTAGCACAGGTCACCTGACTTCTGTTTCATTTTACAATTGTAAATTTGCACAAGGAAAATTATATCTCGTAACTCTGATAAATGTTATTCTGCCTGTTATATCTGCCTGTTCCATGCTTGCAGTGAGACTGCAGGTGCTGACAACTGCTCTTTATAATCATTTTCCTGGGCCAACATGAAGATCTTGGCCTGCTGCAAGCACATACAAGTAAATTGTTTCAGCTGACAGGTTTTACCTTAAATATCTCCTTCCCTGTGGATAATATTGTTACAGGTAACAGGTATATATAATGTAGATGTACTAAACGTGTCGTGCAGCCCAGCAAGCTGTTTGCTCCCCTGTGCTTACTAATGCCCTACTCCTTTAAGGTTAAGTCAGATTCGGGTATCATTAAATACATGTTGTTATGCCAGAGTGCAGGGAACACAACACGTAAGAGGGAAACACTCCAAGTTAGAAATTCAGAAATGGAAAGGACTTGTATTCAATCTTGCACTTCAATTACCCACAGAATTGCTTTATGAATATTTAACCTCTGTCCACAGAGCTGTTGTGCCTCAGGTATCCTCAGTCCCTTTCTATATTTTTTACTGTATACTTTCCAGACTGCCCAGATTACAATCTCTCATTGACTAGGCAGGTTTAACATGTTTGGGAGGTGGAAGTGAGCCTTGTGTTTAAATCACTTAACATTTTTCTGTTATAAAACTGCTTCTGTGGTGTTCACAAGAACTGAACCTGTGGAATCAGGAAATAAAAGCGGTTGGTACAGAAATAAATCTTTGTTACAATTATATGACGTAGTGCCTTGAGATGGGGAAAACAGTGTTTTTGCCAGAGATAGTCATTTCACACCAATGAGAAATTCTGTGAAGAACAAGATGCATTGAAGTTGCTAAACCCAAGTTATTATTCTACCTTATACCTGTTACTCCTTTCAGTGTTCTCTAAAATTAAGTCTCTTGGTTTCTTATAAGAAGTCAGAAGGAAAAACAAACAAAGTGCTAGAAAACATAAATCATAGCAGACAGTTTCAGGACAATGACCTAATTTTAATTTTGCTTATAGCCTTCAGTGTAACATCTAATTAAGACATCTGTTAAATGCCTATAATATTAAATTAATAGGGGGAAGCTAATAGAACTTTATTGGCATAGTCTGGTTAATTAACATTAGGGGCCTTTAATGGATGTCTTAAAGAGACATTAATGGGAATGCCATACAAATTGGAATTAGGCACAAGCACGTTTCATTGTTCTGTGAAGGACACATTCTACCATATGGACACATAGGTGAACGTGAAACAACTTCCCATAGCTACTGGCATTTCCATTTTTAAAACTACTTCAGCAACCAAAAGAGACAAACACTGCCAAGCAGTTCCTTGCAATAAATAAGAGCAAGGCTTTTGTTATTTACAGTGGAGAGTGCCCAAGAGATGTTCAGAGAGCTCCTCAAGGTAATCACAGGGTGGTGGCACAGACATGACAAATGCAGAGTAACAAGAGCTGAACAGCCCCACATTCAGGACTCCTTTACTGCAGCTGGTAAATCACCTGAAGAGGCCTTTTTGCAGTGACTCGGGTGTCCCGAACAGCCCCATAAATCACTCCAGCTGAATTGCTCCCCCAGACCACTGGGATCACCATCCACACACCAGCAAATCAATCCACTGCCTTCTCCAGGACACAGCTCTGTGGTCACCTGTCCCCAGAACACATTATCCTTCCCACTGCTTGTCAAGGAACTTCCTTAGAAACTGGGAAACATGAAAATGACAGCTCCCCAGTCCTTCCCTGCCAATTCATGGCCATTCCCCCTCTCTTCATTAGCTGAGACAGTAAATACTTAATGGATTTAATACTGGGAAATTGGAGAACTAATCACAGCTGCCTTTAATAGGCTTCTTCCTTCATATGTTCTACTCTGAATTGCACTTGGCACACACTTTTTTTGTAATGGTTTTTATACCTAAACTCTCACTAAAGAAAAGACAAACCAAGGAATAACAACTATGAACAATGTCTCACTGCTTACACACTGCTTTCCTATTACTGTGCATATATAATATATTTATAATCAATATGAACTAAAAAAATTGTAAACAACCCAGTTACTGAGTTTTGAGCACTTAAGCAAGAATGGAAAAATAAACAAAAATCCCTCCATAATTTCTGTTTGAAACCTCAAAATGATTATTTGTAGGAAATGTTTGAAATTAGAGCTGAGTCACATCAGAGAGATAGGAATGTACAGAATATTCTATTTGGAGGGGGTGTTTAAAGTTCTTCTAAAAGATGGATTACAGAGCAATACAGTGGAAACTCCCAAAAACCTGTGACTCTGCTTGGGAAATTCAAGTTACTGAAATACCAGCAACATGTAGCTGATGTTAACTATATATTAAAGCCACCCAGTGTTTTAGAGAAGAAGAAGAGAACAAAATTCTGATTCAGACCATGGTTCCCCTCCTTACTTCTGTCATTCCTATGGTAACTAACTCCAATTCTAAGTCACTTTCCTTTCAGTGTATGATGAAAATGTATTATTTTGGAAAGGCAAAAATTTCCCTCAGTGTGCTGGTTTAATTAAATTAATGAGTAAATGTGAAAAATAGAGGATCAAGCATCTACTGCTGCTGAGAGGAGCAGTTACATCTGGCAAACACAAACCTCCTGGGCTGCAGAACAAACAGTACCTGGTGCTCTACCTACAGGCAGGTTTTGACACCTACCTCTGCATGCTGCCTGTTGGATAGGGATTATGGAGAACTACAGAGAACCCAGCAACATTTAATACTGAATTAAGAGAGCTCTCTGCTGCTTTATATTATTAGTCAGATGAGGTACAGTAGCTTGTAACTATTAAGAAGATGGAAAAATTGAGTATACAATTAACTAAAATAACATAATTGATAGGAAAAGGCACAGCTTAAACTTTACAATTTGTCCTAGTTTTAGTCTGTTGCTGTTTTTCATTCTGCTAAGAATTACTCCCATAGCATTTAACTATTGCCAAACCACACTGATTTAAAACATGTCATTTGCATATGAACTGACCAATCTTGTAACAGCCATCCCCTTCTACAGCCACAGCACATTAAAGATCTGCAGTACAGGCCTGTTAATCTGAAATCCCTTTCTGCTGTATTAGTTAATAAATTCAGCCTTATTTCTTTCAGTTCTCAGAATAAGCCCCTACTCTCATGACATATGCACATACTTTTGGCTGAGGAACTAATCTTAAAAGATTCAAGAATATGTAATAATCTAGTTAGAACATTATTTATAATATTCATATCAAAGGGCTTTGGTTTCACCTCAAAAATTTTAATAACCAAAATTTAATATAAATTCTAAAGTCCTCATATGCTTGTTGAAGGCAAAAGGTTTCTAAAACAAAACCTCAAGCACAACTGCACTCACTTGAGTTAGGGCTTCTCAGATGAGCCTTATAGGCCTGGGACCCCAAGCTTGTAACAGAATGTTGAGGGAGTTGTACTTGTTGTGTTTGTGAGTCCACCTGCCAGCACACACTCTGACTACAAGCTCCTTGGACATTCTCTAGTGTACAAACAGTATCAGCCCCCAAATAGGCTGTACTTTATAACACTATTATTCTGAGAGGGAGAGAAAAATAGGATTATGCACTTCTTGTAAATGTTAAAATAATCCCATAAATCTGAGCAAAATCTTTCTCTTTTTTTTGTTTTGTGTCTTTCGTTTTTGGGGGTTTTTTTTGTGAAATTGTCTACAACACTCTGCCATGCATATTCTTCCTCTAAAGGATTATTTCAAAATTATGGACTCAGAAATGTTCAGCTAGATAGTTCTTGGGTGGTTGAGGTGCTCACTGAAGAATTTAAATGATGTAATAGCTATTGAACACCCCATTATATGGCTGCCTAATTAATGTGAATGATAGTTATGTCTTACTCACAGAAGATTATTTTACACCGAGGAAAATCTACTCAGTGCCACAGTAGCCATTTCAATAGTTTTTATAGGAGCAGTTGCATTATGGCTTCATTGAGTAAAAGGTAAGTAGCCATCCTAAATAATGAAGATTGAAGGTTTAATAGTCTCAATAAAGAATCCTGCGGGTTTTTTATTTCAAAAATTAGAGTTTGATTGCAAGTGTATGATAATGAGAGGGAAAAGAGCACTGGCATGTGGAATCCTCTTGGCTCCTTGGGAGCTTCCATTTCTTCTGTGCAGAAATACAGAAGAATAAGGACAGCAAAAAAGAATATAAGCTCTTCTTTATTTTTCATGACAGCATGTCCAAGCTCCAAGCCTCTCCCTGTGGCTACATTTGAGTGGATAAGGATATGCTGGATTGTGCCTGTTATACTTAGAAGGCTGACATTACTGGAACAGCTGCACACAGCTGATCACATACACACAAATAACCTCAAATAATGTGAAGAGCCCAGCTTAGACCCATTTGAATGATGATATGCAGACATAAGCCAGCCTTGCAAACTTGTCTCAGAATTGTAGCCTATTACAGCAACCCTTTCTTCGAGTCAATAGTCAAGGGACTCGGCATTTCTGTTACGAGACCCTATTTCCAAGGTTATATATCAGAGATTATAACAGCTATAAAAATTCAAATGAGATTTAAAACTTGGCATGAGCATTCTCGCTTGGGATCTAATATTTTTTAAGCAAATCTTTGCAGGAAAAGCTAAAAGTTTACTTGTTCCACTTGTTATTTTAGGTCTCTATTGGTACATAATTCTCAGTCTAGATTCTTACGTGCTCCCCATTGCAGCACCCGAGTAATCTCTTTTCACAGCTGCATTTTCAGAATGGCAATTCAAAGCTAGGACAATTGATTTGACATTTGTTTCTGCAAACACCAAACTTTCAGGAAGGGTTTTAAAAGAACTTCTGTTCCAAGGCAGCCACTTTTTTTCAGCAATAAAGCACCACATGTGTTTTAGCAAGTAAAAAGTGGCAACAACATTAACCTGAATTATGGTAACAATGACTACAAAACAAGCTGGCTGGGGATTTGCAAACACAATCTCCAGATGTCTGCAAAAGATCTGATTTATAAAACACACTTTGGGCAGGATTTGTTGTGGGTTTGTACTTCCTAATAAAAGAGACCTGTAGTATTTATTTACTGTTAATGTTGGTGGAAGGTGCTACCCTTGTGACATCTTTCAGAATGGGAAGTAGATCCCTTTTGAATAATCCACAGGATAAACAGAGAGACACAGACCCTAGAAATTGGAGCTTGGAATCATCAATGAAACAGGATGAAGCTGAAGGTTAAACAGAAGGAGGGGATATAAGGATTGCAGGAATTGGAGGCAGCCTCAAGAGAAAGCCTCCAGTACTGCCAAGGGGAAAATGTACCCTGGCTGCAGGGACAGGTTAGAAGCCCTAATTGCAAGCTATAGAGGATGCAATTTTATTTTATCAACACAGCCTGTGGCCATTTAAATGCTTCCATCTATGTGGGGCCTTACAAGTACCACACTGAAGAGCAAATGCTAATTCCACCTCTAGTTTTGATCCATAGCCTTGCTACAGGTCACAATGGGAAGCCCTGGCTAGTGCTTACTTTAGGAATGGTTTTTGTGATGTGATTCCCTGCCATACAGAAGCTGCACAGACATGAACACACTCTTTCCAAGCAGGTCTCCATACAACCCTCCCCACAGAAAAGTGCTGCCTGCCAATAACTCACCACTCGTGTTAGTGATGTCATAGTGGCACAAGTATAGGCAGAAGGGGGGCCATTAAATTTACTTTCATTGTCACACTTCACCCATGCAGTAGTTTGAACTGAAGACTAGTGCTTTATACAAAAAATATAGGATCCTTTTATCCTGGGCTCACTATTCAGGGAAAAAAAAACCCAAACCATACTAACATATGTACACAGAAGTAAAATAAGTAAAACACGTGGTTCATATTTTTAATTCTGCATTTACAGAACAGTACCTCCTATTTGCAATGAGTTCCTAACAACACCAGATTGCAAACAACACCTCGTTTGTTGTGTTGTGTTTTGGGTTTTTTAAGGCAGCAAAGTTGGGGCAATTCTTTAGGATGATTTAGAAAACCCAAGGTTTACCCAGAGAATGATAACACCTCCTGGTTTTGAAAAATGACTTACTTCTGATTAAACCAGAATGAGTTCCTAAGGTGAACAGCTTGAGTAATCAAGCTCGATTAAGCATGCGCAATATGCACTGTAACAACATTCACTGTTTGGTGAAGTAATAAAACAGCTTTATTTTCTTTTGACTTCTGGCATTCTACCTCCAAGAACCACTCATTCCTATTTCTACCCAGCTAGCATTTCTGTGAGGATGCATCATGAATTTGAGCTACTTTGCCAAAGATATTGTTGTGGAGGAAAACAAAGAAAAGCATCAAGCTTCACTGGTACGGCCCACACTTGACCAAACATTGTTTTCATGCAGGAAAGCAGTGTTGTGCTTTAGAAGACAAGCCCCTTTGGGGCTACACATCTAAGACAAAGTTTCAAAAGGCAGTTTTCTTCCCATGCAGCATAATGGTTTGTAGCTTCAGGAAAACTGCATTAATAACTTGTAGTTTAACCCGAGGGAACGGGTGTTTTAATTTATTAATATTAATTGCTTTTGGCTGCTGTTTTTGTTGTTGCTTTTGTTGCAGCTAACATAAAAATGATACAGAAATCTCCTCAGTCTATATCCAGAGCAACACATTTTGCTTTGGTACCAGAAGATGGAGCCACATGCTCACAGTTTTAAAGTGATTTTTTTCCCGTTTTCTGCCAGAAAACCCACCCATGAAAGCAGATAGTGCCTAGAAACTGCTCCCTTACCTTACATGAACTTGCCGTTTTCCTGCGTCTGTGTGTACAGCTAATGTGGTGCATGCATTACCCCATGTCAGCTGCCTCGCTCAGATGTTTCCATAACAACTCCATTTTCCTGGCTGAAAATATATTTTCTGAATTGCCTACCATGTCAAAACGAAATCAGGAAACAGAACCAAACTAAGCCAGGCCTTTCCAGCTGCTAAAATACCACAGTTTTTATCTCCTTCAAGAAAGCATGTACTCTTAAAGAGAGCCATACATAACCATCTACACGAGACTACCCACCTGCTTAAAAGGCCAAATAATGCAGATATAATATCATGTTTATTTTATGTCCTAAAGCTTAAAAATATGTGCTCAGGTAAGAGAACAGGCAACGTTTGTGCTCTGCAAACCCTTCAGCACTGCTGCTGGCAGAGGAAGCTGAGTATCTGCTGTGACCACAATGTGCCTTTGCCCACCCCAGCAGGACACTGCTGCTCGGAGTGACTGGTAGCCACAACACAGGGCACAGTTGCTTTTTCTCACTCTGCTGAAGTCCAATAAACCTCCTGTTTTGCTTCAAAACATACGTGTCAAAAAAAACCCAAAATAACCATCAAGCACCACCAATTCCCCCCCACCCCCACGCCCCTCAACATCAGCCATGGTAAAGCATCTCTCTCTGGTTGTTTGGAGGTTTGGCAAGGAGGTTTTCAAGCATCTCGGGCACTGGCAGCTGCCCTGGTGTGCTGGGCAGTCAGGGAGCACTGCTGACACCCTGGCAGCTCCACACAGGGTGGGGGGACAGGGCTGGACAAGTGACAGCAGGTCTGCTAAACCCTGCCCCTTACCCCCTGCATCCAGCCATCTCCACAATGCACATTAAGAAGAAAAGAGCCTTTGTAAAATGACATACATCAGAGGGGAAGAGAAACTCTTCACTAAAGGTATTAAAGCCTATTAGGGCTTTCCTTTGTTGGCTACTTGCTCTGTGTCAGCTGTATGAGCAGCCAGTCCTACAGAGTCAGATCAAAGCAAGATAATGGCATTCCCAATAATGTCAGCAGAGATCTTTCAGGTGAAAATGTTCATTGTTTGAGAACACTGTCAGGTCCATTCATGTCCTTTCCTGACCTGATAATGTCCCAAGTTACTACAGAACTGTTTTAAATACATGGGGCTAATTATTCTTTTTGTTGCTCTTTCAGACTCATCTCAGGCAGCAGGAGCAGGGTGACTAGTTTTACTTTCATTCATTTCCTCAGTACTATGCTGCAACTTCTTTATAACAAATCCTCCACCACAACATTTAACATCTTTCTAATGAGACATTAAAAATGAAGTCAGCAAAACATTCTAGTAAAGTGTTCACCAAAAAAAAATTACTTTTTATGAAATCTAAATGTATGACAAAGCACACTGCCTCTATAACCCTGAATGCTACAACTTATCAGAAGTAGGTATTCACACATGGCTTTAGCTCCCACAGTCCTTGGGGAACCACCATTTGACAGGAAAACCAGAAGGATGTGTGTAACACTGAGTGGAGCCCACAATGGGAGAGACTGACACAAGTGTCATGCTCTACCCAGAGCCTGTAAGTACCAGAGGCTTCAGCATCTGGAACAACTAGAGTGATTCTCATCTTATATTTAAAAAAAATGGTACTTGCAAGTTTATCTTCACCAAATAAAGACACCCCAAGTGATAAATATGAAGAAAATGTCATACCAACTCTTTTTGGACCCATTTACTTCAGTGCTGTGGCTGAAAGCTCAATTATAGCTTTGACTGCCAGGATTTCTGAGCAGTCACTTCCTGTATGATTTTTGGACAAACACTGGAAAACTTGAATTTGCTTCTTTTGCCTGTAACATATGAACAATACTCAAAGTCCTTAGGGGAGCACTACATTTGGGAATGGCTTTGGGGCTATGAAAGCACTCTGTGGAGGTGTAAGGGAGCTCAGGGTCAGGATGCTGAGCATTCCTCAACAGAAACTAAAGGACTTCCACACTCTTCCCATCCACAGTCGGGGTCCCTTGCAGAGCAGCCACAGCTGTAGCAGTGTTCCAGTCAAACTGCAGGACCCAGAGACATCTCAGCAGATGTCTCTCATCTGTCTCTCAGCAGGCAAAACCACCAAAAGTGGGTGTACCGTGCACCTACCAGGCTTAACCCACAGCAGACCCCATGAAGGACACAGGGCACCACTTGTACAGTGTGCTACGTGTGTCCCAAATACATCACCAGCCCTGTTTGTGCTTTCTCTGCCCAGAAAGCCATGGCAATCCCAGAGAGCAGAACAGGATTCCTAGTGAAGTGGTGCCCTGAAATGATGCAAGCTGAGGAAACCTCCAGGAGGAAGCAGAAAAGGCCACGCAGCGGATTGACTCCTGTGTCTGCAAGATGGATGAGAATTTGAACTCCTTTGTAAGGGACCAAACATATCACTTAATAAAAACAAGGCATCCTACAATGAACCTCTCTCTCCCATATTTATTCCTCTCTAAACACAGCAGTGCACAGATTATAGAAAATGGTTTCACATTTAACTTCAACCCCAAGTGGTAAAGAAACGGATTGTATCTCACAATGTAAATTTGCATCTACCATCATTTAATGGATGTTTTATACATTCTATCTACTACTGTGTTTTTATGGAAAGGCAAAAAAATTACTTGGGAATTTGTTTTTAATTAAGCAATAAGGCTCAATGGGGTACTGCTATCATGCAATAAAACCACTCCTGGGGTGTTGTGAGGCATTTGGTCCAGATGAGTGCTTCAAATCACCCCCAGATTGTGATTAGATGATTACTCCCTGGAGTTAATATTAGATGGTTCTCTCTAGAGTTGTCTTATTGCTATTATAAAAAGTCTTCAACATGGGGAAACTAAGTAGCTTTTGTGCTTGAAGGAGATGAAGTTTGCAGTTTCCACTGTTGAGTGGCTGTCTGAGCTATGTGGGTCCCTTAGATCAATTCACCTATTTAGCATTCGAGAAAGATCATCTCGGGGCATTTCTTTGACCCAAAGAGTTTTACAATTAAGTGGCTTTCTCTTTTTTCTAGGAGATGGAAGGATATAAAGAGCAAACAACTCCAAAATAAAGCAATCCCAAGACAAGACGCTGAGGAATTTGATTCAGAGATATGTGTTATGGGTTTTATCTTTTTGTAGGGAATAATGAATTCTAATCGTTGTTATGCTAATGGTATTAATGAAGGCTAATGCATGCAGAAGCAGCAAGAGACTCTCCCAAGCTGGGTACATGAGGAGGTGCAGGGCCTGAGGTGTTTGTGAGGGCTCCCAACCTAATGAATCCAAACAACCCAAATGGTACAGAGCCAAACTGCAGTGCCTTCCCCTGCCTCCTTCCCACTGCTCTTCACGCTGAGGTTAGAGAAGAAATGCTTCATTCTGAGAACAGACAAACCCCCACCCCAAAAATACCACAAACAAACAAACCAAACCAAACGGAAAAACAACAACAAAAACCCACAAAAACACACACGAAACAACAACAAAACAAAAAAAAAAAAAACCACCAATAAAAAGCTTCCTTCATTTCAGTTTACCAGTAAGAGAAATCTCAGGAAAACATTAACTCTTGCAAAACCCTCCCGAAAAGGCAGGATGGTACCACACACACACACACACACACACACACACACACGGACAATTTCTGCACATCCTGAACTGAAGGACAGACCAGAATCCCCAACTCCCCCTTCAGATGTCCCTCAACAGCACACCACACACCTCCTATTACACAACGATCCTCTGGTTTCTCAACCAAACAACAAATTCTAAACTTCACAAGTTTAAAGGTGTGATCTTTCACACATCCTCTATGTCACATCCCATACACCCTGCACAGCCTAGGCAGCAATACAATCTCTCCTACCTCACCCCAGTTCCTCCTTTAGATCAGCACCTCTCCATTTAAAGATCCAGCATGCCAATGGAGGGGATTCCAGCCAAGCTGAGGTTTACTCTCTCGGTTTCCAGGATATCAGCAGAACACACCACCTTTCTGTTTTCTCTTATATTTGAAGAACTCGAAAGGACAAAAGGATTTTCTTTTTTCCCTCCTTTCCCCTTTCACAGAGCTTTCTGCATATGCACTCGATGCATGAAACCCCCCCAGGCAATGGCAGCACCCTTCCTGAACAAAAGGCACTGATGTGGGGCAAGGCACAGGTCCCTTACAAAGAGATTATTTTTCCTTTTTGAGCAACACACACACTCACACTGGGTACCAGTTCCAAAGGAAAGAAACCAAAACATGGTCTTCACATAAATAGAAGCTATATCCATGGGCAAAGCAGGGTTCAGGAATGAAACTCCTTTATGTGTTTTTGACTAATCAGTCAGCCATAGATGAACACATTTACATTTTTTGAATTAACCAGTGATTATCACACTCTTGTTCCCTGTGCTTTTTCCCCACTTTAATATCTTAAATGTCTAATCTACTTCAGCTTAGTGTTTGAAACAATTAATTGTTCACCATGATTTATCTCGTGCAATAAAAGCACACTGAATATGAGATCACTGTTTAGATAGAATAGTAACAGTAGGAAAAGAGTTCAGAAGGACATGCACAGAATGGTGTATTCTGAAAGGAAGGCTGAGCCCAGAAGATGCAGTACTCTCTCACAGCATGATGCAAAATGCATTCAGCAGCTTTTTTAAAACACATCTCCTTTTTCCACATTAATTTCAGATGTTTTCCTTTAACAATACACCCCTCTCTGCAATGAACATCTGCATCTTCTCACAGACCTGGCATTTTATATTCTCTTACCTCAACTCTTTCTCACCTTTGCCTTTTGTATTTCAACTACAGCCTGTTCCCATTACTAGGGAACACTACCCAGAAACAGTGGTCTGGCAGCATGTCAGAGCTCCTGCTTGTTTGTCAGTATGTGCTCACCTGTCCCACTCCTCAAGAGAGCACAAACTTCTGAGCTTTCCCTGTTCTAAGTCCCTGCACTGGCCAGTTCTTGGGTGCAACCTGGAGGCTCATTGCAAGCAACCCACTTGATCCATCCACTCAGAAAATTAACATGAAGCTCATGCTGTTAAAGATGAAAGAACACATGAGTTATTGACATAACCTGAAAAAACCTGATACTAAGTAACCTGGATTTAAAAACAAACAAACAAAAAAACCCCAACCTTTTCCACAGAAACAACTTAACTACTTCCTTATTTGGACCTGTCACTTTTCAGGTACAAACTGCCCTTGCCACCTTCAACCCAACAGCCCACACAGGAGGAGCCACAGAGCTGTCATGGGATATTAGTGCTCCAGGAGGCAGGGAAAGGGCTGCCAGTGTGGGATGGTGGGGGTGTTCCTGCAATATTAAATATTATGTATTTATACACATCATTTAAATTTAGCCTCTGCTGTTTAGCTGCTTGGTCATTATTAGTTATTCAAGACTGAAGTTCCAGCTCTACCTAAGGGCCATGCACAGTACTGCATATGTGACCAGGGGAGCAGAGATGAAGTCTGAGCAGGGAAGGACAAGGCACAGCAAACATCACGGCTCTTACAATGAAAATTTGCAAGGTCAGCATCTGCAGGCATGAGTGGTTTTGTGGTCCTTGCACACAACAGCTTTTGTAAAGGTCACTGAGATTTCTGAGCTGGGACACGACCCCGTGGTGAGGCACTTGGGCTGTGAGTCAGGAACTCTGGGGGATGTTCCTCAGCCCCTCAAGTGAGTCATTCTGAGCCAGAGCCTGTTGCTACTGAAGACAATAGCAAATAACCCACTAGTCCTATGTTAGTGACCAAGCAGCACATGACCATATGTAACTGTCCAAGAGTGTAACTCTGTGAGGAGGGTACAGACCCTCACACAATTATTACAATCTATGCTGCACTTCAGGATCCTGAGAATAAAGTGCTGCACACATGCAAAGCACAGCAATGCCACTGCAAAAACAAAAGCACATTGATTGAATATTGCTTCCTTATGCAAAAGGCAGAGGAGCAAGCAGGTCCCAAGGTTGCTTTCAGGAATAGTTTAATCATTCTGACAATCATTTTGCAGCCAGGCTCCCAGAACCACTCAAGAATTGGGTAACTTCCTGCACAAAAGTTGAGAGGTGCCCCAGGAACACAAGCACCCTCTGAAACAAGCTTACTGGGCAGTGGTTTCAAAGCATGTGGACTAGTGAGAATTTGGAGACTGATGCTCTTAAGTTTCATTCTGTACTGACAGAGCTGAGCAGGGCTCTGATTTCCACACTGTCAGACTTGGGAGTAACTAATTTCTAAAGCACAGAGTAGGTTCTGGTAGGGCTTCAGAGATACAAATCAATCACAGCAAATCACACGTTTCTAAAATAGGCTGATTAGTTGAATCCACCAGGAGCCAGATCAGACAAATATTCATCCCCCCATGCACACCACAGAACACAGGACAGAGGTCATTCATGCTTACAAGGAAACCTGTATAATGAACACACATTGTCTATTCCCTCATTAAGTAATACTATTCCAAGCTTCATTCAATAAAATCTCCATTGCTAAAAGGTGTCTTGTCCACTGATGAAACGCCCCATGAAGTCACTTAGCTAAAACCACTGTCTATCCTATGATTGCAGTGGGTTCCTAAAATCCCAAACTAATCTAAATATTGAGTTTTATTCAAAAGAATTTTATTAAATGCCTGAGTTGTTCGTTTTGGGTTTGGGGGTTATTTTTTCAAACATGCACTAAACATACACTGAGCTCAGAATTTACCAGATGTTTTTGTTACTATTATAATCTAATCTTTTCCTGCAGGCTGTTGTAGTAATTTTGCCACTAGAAGATAATAAAAAAACATTTTCTCCCCTGCAGAGCTTACCTTTGGCTGACTCAGCTGAGCAGCTGCAGTTTCCTTTACTTGCTTTGAAATTACTGCATCCCAATTGGGCAAGATATTTCTGCTACTGAGAAACAAGTGGTTTTGGAGAAAATGCCAGAGGCAATAGATCAGATAAAATCTCTTTACCTTGCTCCAGTTGCATTAGAAGCTGGTAATTTGTGCTGCAGCTTTTTTAAGTGGTCCCACAAATGTTTGCTTTTACAGCCAGGAAAAAAAGGAGCTCTGTCAAATAGCTCTTAAGATTAATGGTGAAACTCTGAGTTTGCATCTCAGTAAGGAATTCAAACAAGGATATAACAGCTTCCAAAACAAACAAACAAAATACCAGCAGAAAGTCAGCTTTCCTTAATACTGACTGCATGCCCAACCAGAGTCTCAGGCTTCCCTTGCCTCATGCAACAGTTGCCTGAACACGCCTCCACTTCTAACTGAAGAGAGAGAAAGAAAAAAACCTCCAAATCCCAGGCTGTTTGGCTAACCCAGTGCTATGTTTGGCTGATGTGTTTGCCAGGTGAATATATTGAGAAATAACAAGACAAATACACCAAAGTATTACATCTCAGTAATAAAGACTATGATTAAGGTAACATTAGAGCAAATTCAGAATAATTTTAGCACATAGGAGGGAAAAAAAGTAGTTTCAAAGTAATAATTTATGGCTTGTTATATCTGAATTAGTCTGCTAAGGAAAATTCTCAAGTATTTAGTTTAGTGGTTTGTCTATTTACATAGTTACATAGTTAGATCATGTAAAAATAGTTATTTGCATTGTTAGATCACGTTAAGAAAAAATAACCTTGAGAATTAATTTCTAAGCTGGGCAGATCTCCCCCAGCCTAGCAGAATGCTTGCAAGGCAGCCAGGACACAGATGGCTGGTAGCCAGGCTCAACACAAACCATCTCCCAGTGACAAGAACCAGCCTGGAAAGGCAGACTAAACTCCTTCCACCAACAGACCATTCAGTCCTGCTCTCCCACAGAAAAGGCCCCACACTAAAGCCCTAATGATAACCTGAGTCTGTGCTCAGACCAGCAGCCTGCCCTCTGTGCTGAGCTCTCTTCTCCCAGGTTTCAGAGGTTTGTCAATGACCTGATGGCCCTCTCTGTAACCCTCCCTCACACACTGCTGGGCAGCCACGTGCTGCAATTAACTTAGTGCATGTCCTCATTCATCTGCTCATCTGACACAAAGTGAGAATAAATAAAGTCTTCTGGAAACTCCCATGACTGCCTGGTGCTTCAGCTCTAAAGTGCACCATGAGCTTCCCAGACCACATTATTATTACCAAAGAAAATGAAAACCTGGAAAAAAAAATATTTCTAATACTTTGACAGGTCCATCAGTTCCCATTAAAAATAGAAAAGCTATTACAGAAAGTGAGCAAGCACCTGAATTATAGATCAGCACAGGCCCGAGTGGCTGGGGGTTGTGTTACTGTACCAGACAAGGGCCAGAGCTTGGCTCCTCTGTGTCCTGGGCACCCACAGCGGGAGCTGAGGAATGTCCATGGCCTCTGCCCACTCATCCCACCACCCTCATGGCAGTGACACATGGGAGGGAGCCGTGCTGGTCTGTGGACCGTACAGTAGGAGAAAGGAATGCAAAGGATTTCCCTGCAAAGCCAATTTCAGTGTTAACAGCTTGTTCTCCTCACACTGGTCTGTAACTGCAAACACAAAAGTGGTTAGAAGATCTGATCCAAAGCTTGGTAAGAGTTCTGATTTCTGTTGTAATGTGTAGTTCCATTTATATCCTCCTTCTAAACTGTAAAATACTGATGGTATTTTATATGATGTCATCCGTGTGTTCCATTCTGCACAACAGAGTACACTGTGAGCAGGAGATATAACAATTAGAAACTTAAAACCACAAGCAAACCAATTACGCTGATTTGGTGTATCTTTGTGACACTTGTGGGGTCAAGAGGAGGATGTGCAGGAATGTGGTGGATGTCAGGAGACACACATACCCATCGGGAACACGCACTGTACAGGCACACAAGGCCACAGAATACACACACACACACACACACACACACAC
>WEIV01000330.1:270035-301287 GCA_013390005.1 Calyptomena viridis | reverse complement strand
CGGCGCCCGCAGCCCCCCCCGTCGGTGCGTGGCCCGAGCGCCGGCCAGAGGGGCGGGTTTATTGGGGTTTTTAGAGGCACTCTTGAGTTACCAAGTTTGACCGTGTACCAGAACTCCAGAAACTGCTCCCGCCGCGGAGCCGTAACGGGAACCCCCCCTTGCGCCATGCGCCTCTTCCAAAGGGCTCTTGGGCCCTGGGAGGGACAGGGAATTGCCTCTTCCCTCGGTGGTTGCCCACCCTCGCCAGCCAGCCCGTGTAAGTCGTTCGTCACGAGCCTTTGTCCAGCCTTTGCATGGCCAAGTGCTTTAGTCACTTTATTCCTGTTGCCATCAGCTCCAGCGCCCGAGAATTCCCTACGAAGGGCTGTTCCCTGTGTCCCCCCAGCACGGGGAGGCTGATGAGCGGCCGAGCGGGCAGCAGGAGGTGCGGGCGGAGCGCGTCTCGCTGTTCTGCCTGGGGATGTGTGCATGGATAGAGCAGCGGCGGCGCAGAGCGAGGCTTTTCCTTGTGTGTCGAGTTTTCCTTCCTCCCTTTCTATTCTGCTTGGGCGCCTCTGAGCTTGGCTGGCACTCGCAAGAGCCATAGCTGAGCTCAGGCTGCCAAAGGGTTTGGAAGCATCGGTATGAGCTCCTCAAAAGTCAGGGCTTAGCAGTCCCCTTACCTGGCCCTACAACGAGGAGCAGTGGCAAGAAACTTAGCTCAGTCAGTCCATGTCCCACCGGGACAGGTGACATTCTCAGAGGCCTAATGTGATAGCCAGTCCCAAAATGTACATGTGCTGAATTGTGTTTCTCGTGAGCATGGCAGGAAGGGGGTTGCCAGAGCCTGTCCCTCTTGCCCCCAGCAGTTACGGCATGCCGGGTAAGAGGGAGAGGCACGCTGAAATCCCCTCAGGCAGAAGAACTAACTCTGTTTTGTTTGCTCTAAATGCCTGCTCTGGCGGCTGCGTCCTTCTTACTGAGCTTGGTGAGCAAGAGCTTATGGCAGCCCTAACTCCAGGAGAGAGATCTCAGCTGAGCAAAGCAGAAAGAGGGAGTAAGGGAGAGCTGCAGAGAGATGAGGCTCGGGACATTTTCTGCGGTCAGACCTCAGCAATCAGATCTCAGTGCACTAATACCCATGGACCATCCCATGCATGTGGTGTGCATTAGGTGTGCAATGGATACCAAGACTGTCAGTTCTGCCTGATGGCATGAACAGAAGGATCAGGTAGAACAGCTCAGTACATCAGTACACTTAAGCCTTAAATACACATAGCCTTGAAAAACATACCCCAGACTCACTGACCCAGGAACTTAAGTCGAAATGCTCTGCCTGGCATGCATCAACATGGCTGTTTATAATCACAAGTGAACAAGCACTCATTGTTAAAAGTCGTGGCGTGCTTACTTCTGGAGTGGAGTGCCAAGCAGTATTTTTTTCCTTTGAATATCAGTCATACTCACTGCATAGGATTTGATCACATGCAAAACCAAGAGATCCTGATGAAAAAAACAGCCCTAAAATTTGCCACACCAAAAACCTCTGTGAAAAGCAGCACACTGGTAAAGTACATCTTCCCATCCTCATTTCAGCTGGATCAGCTGCTGCTGTATGTGACATATGGGCACACATAGTACTTTATAATAAGCACTGTGACCCTGCTGAACTGACATGGCAAACTTGAGCAAACAGGACAAAAATACTTACCAAACCGAATAAAGTAGATTAGACTTCATATCCTCATTTTGTTCCAAAGGGAGAGGCTCTCATCCCCCAGGAAAGGAGACCGTAATAACACTCAGAAGCTATCTTTATTTACCCAATTCACAAAGTACTTGCATTCCAAAACCAAACTGTGGATTATTTGCAGTGAGTCACAATTTTAACATGAAATTGGGTTTTATGTGGTTACTCAGGATGAGCACTGTCTGGAACGTGGGGCAGGATGGATCTGGCTTGTAGTGGGATGTGGTGCGTCAGCCTCTCAGATGGCTGTTGCCCACCCACACTAGTGGATATGCTTAACACTGTCCCAGCTCCATCCAGTGCATTCCAGTGCTTTGAGGCCCTGAGGACACACATCCTTCCCTCCAGTTCAAAGAAGCCAGCTCTTCAGGAGCACTGGCCTCTCAGTGTTTTTCTGTTAAAGCTATATCTGCAGGGTTGGTCACTTTGTTTAGGTTTCCCAGGGCTAAACCTGTGTCTTGGCCTTGTGCCTTTTTACCCTGGCATGCTCTAGAGAAGAAAATTCTGGCAATTCAGTGGATTTGACTGGTCTGTCTGCCAGACAGCTCAGGTGAGAGGTAAATGGCATACAACAGCCTTCAGCAGCAACTGTGGTTCCCCTTCCAGCATAGTAAAGGAGTTATTTGGGGTGAAGGACAAGGATAGAGTGTAAATTATCATTGTCCCAAACACACAGGACCAGACATGTTGTCATCCTCCTCATCCCTTTCTCCTCCAGCCTCCATGGCAGCAGGCACTGTGGACAAGGAGGACAGGGAAAGAGTGGAGGGTGGCTGTGCATTAGTGGTTTGATGAACCACTAACAGCAACCAGGGCAACACACATCTCTGTGATCTGGGACCACCTCGTGATGGCTGAGCTACCTCTCTGGAGGAGGAAATGACTCACATTCCCATGGCTGGCCAGCCTTCAGGGCAGCTCCTTTAGTGCACGAGGGGTAGGGGCAACAACAACTGAACTCATGAGGAGCCCCTTCCTTCCTGCACACTACCAACAACAAACATTTGCTTTTGCTTCAGAGTTACCCTTACCTAGGTTTTCTAAACAAAAACCAACAGACTATCAGAACCCCGGATTGTATGAGAAAGAGGGTGCAGAGTTGTGGAAGGGATGAGTGTGCTGCATTCCACTTCCTCTTCAGCAGAGATCAGAAGGGGAATTCTGTTTTCAGAATGATGTGTCTTGCAACTGGAAGCAGTGGCAGCCCTGGGGTAATGGAGGAAAAGCTTGGTTCATGTGGGTTTATTCACATAACAGGGGCTTTTTTCTTTTCTTTTTTTTCCCTTTTTGTCATGCAGGGAGGACGAGTGGGAACAAATGACACCACAGTGGTTTGTTTTCTTCCTGCCTCAGCTCTGGCTTAAAATGGGGCTCTGGGGTGTGTATGTCTGTAACTATGTCTTGAGAAAGCAGGTGTGCAGTCAGAAATAGGAGGCTTCTCCCAAAACCATGGATCTCCTTCCTGAGCCTGTGTCTACTCCAGCATAAGATAATTCCCAGGACCAAGATGGGGCAGGTCCTGGTACCCTTCAGCTGTCACAGTATGGTGACTCCTGAGCAGGTATTTGTATCTGCCTAAAAGCAGGTTCAGACCAAGCCCCTTCTTTTATTAAGGGCACACAGACTGGTAAAAAGCACAGCTGTAATGGAAGAGCTGGCTCTGCCTTCAAGGGCTTCTATTGCTGCAGACTGAACTATCCTAGTAGGGACTGTGAGATCAGAAAGTTTGAAAATTTAATATGAAGTGTAAAGTGCTCAGGATATTACTTGTACCCTCGAGTTGCATTAGGAGCATCTCACCTGTGCATACTTTAGCTCCTTCCCCTTTGTGCAGATGTTTGCAGCTTCACCACTTCCCTCTTTGTTTTCCTCTCTTCAGAGTGAGCTGGAGATGGTGGACCATCTTGCAAACACAGAGGTCAACAGCCAGCGCATTGCTGCTGTGGAAAACTGCTTTGGGGCTTCTGGACAGCCCCTGGCCTTGCCTGGAAGGGTCCTTCTAGGAGAAGGGATTTTAACCAAAGAATGCCGCAAGAAACCAAAGCCTCGCATATTCTTCCTTTTCAACGACATCCTTGTCTATGGCAGCATAGTCATCAACAAAAGGAAGTACAATTCCCAGCACATCATTCCCCTTGAAGATGTCACTTTGGAGATGCTGCCAGACACCTTGCAGATGAAGAACCGTTGGATGATTAAAACCTCCAAGAAGTCCTTTGTGGTTTCCGCAGCCTCCCTCACGGAGCGGAAGGAGTGGATCAGCCATCTGGAGGAGTGCATCAGGCACCTGCTGACGAAGACGGGCCGGCAGCCCTCCACGGAGCACGCGGCTCCCTGGATCCCAGACAAGGCGACGGACATCTGCATGCGCTGCACGCAGACCAAGTTCTCCACGCTCACCCGGAGGCACCACTGCCGCAAGTGCGGCTTCGTCGTCTGCGCAGACTGCTCCAGGCAGAGGTTCCTGATGCCCCGGCTGTCCCCCAAGCCCCTGAGGGTCTGCAACCTGTGCTACAGGCAGCTGCTGGCAGAGAAGAAAAAGGAGGCAGAGGCAGATCGGAGGCAGACAGAGCCGATCTGTGCTGCCATCCAGGGCTACGAACCCTCCAGTGATGACAGCGACAAGTCTGATGACGACAAAGCTGACCAGTGGCCAGCAGACACAGAGTTTTATACCTCACAAGTATCCTGGTCATCTTTCCATAGTTGACCTCCCTAGGAGTCGACAGTTTAGACACCGGGAAGCCAAACTCTGGCCTCCAATGCGTGTCCTTCTTGATGCTTTCTCTGGAGGCCATGCCTAGGAAGGTGGATCTTGGCCCCTGTGTGTGGTGTCTGCCTGGGGGAGTAGAGATGAGGTTACCCTTCTGAGAACGTGTCTCATGTGTGTGCAGAGAGGAGCAGCTCAGTGAAGAGCACAGACTGGAGCAGAGACCTGCAGATCAGTCTTGGCCAAATGAGCTCACCCTTCGATGCCTTAGTCTTCCTCTTTGCAAAAACACAGCAATACTAACTTCTGTTTTGAAATGTTTGGAGATTGGCTTTGGGGAGAAAAAGGAGCAAGAAATCCTGGAGTTGAACACACTTGCCTGCTTGCATTGTGTTCCTTGTTCATGGCAAGGGCACTCCAGATGCCATGAGCACTTCATCTGTGTCAGAGATTGTCATGGCCAGTGTGCCAGCCCGAGGGAATAGCCACTCATCCTTGCATAGTAAGGCTGGCACCTTCTTCTGTGTCCATACCAGATCTCTCAACGCTGGATACACTAAAAGAATGGTGCTCTGAATGAGGCTTGGTGTGAGCAGCCCCAGCAAAGCACTGGAGTGTCCAGCTCTCTCACATGGAAAGAGGCCGTGGTGGTGGTGCTGGGCCAGGAGGGAGGAGAGGGGAAGGGGACAGGTAAAGTCATACTGAGCAGTGAAATAAGGAGGGAGAGACCTACTGCAGTTGTCTCAACTAAGTGCACAGCCCAGGTCTCAAACACAGGCAGTTGTACCACATTACTAGAAACTTGAAGATCTCAAGCCTATCAGGTAAAATGTCAGCCCAGGGAAGACTTGTTAAAAGTCCTGAAAAATCCAGGAAAATGCCTCAAATTGAGATCCTATGAAGTACAGCACTTCACCTTCCCTTTCCCTCCTGGGCCCAAGGCATTGAATTCTCACTTGTGGGCTCCACCTCCTTTCTGTCAGTCTCATGAGTCCAAAGTTAAGGTCCTTTATGTACTTCAAGGATGGGAGCCAAAGACTTTGCAGTTAACTTGAGATCAACTTTAAAGTTCAAATTAAGTTAGAAACTGTTTGTTCAAGTATTCTGTTGTAATGTAGCATTGGAGTAAATATACAGGAAATCAGACAACAGCAATTTTTTTTGCAGCAGACATTTCTACAAACTCCATTATTAGTTTTAGTATATTTTTGTATAGTGTATTTTATGCTCTGGAAAGCCAACATAGCTGGGAATACACTGCCAATGTTATAAACTTTCCTTACCATGACCTGTTACAAGCAGTGCATTGCTTGACAGATGGCCAGACTTAGGGTTTTTTAAATTTAATTTCAAAATAATCATTCTTAATGTTTTTGATAAACTGCCGCTGTTCCAATGAATTTGTATCACTTGACTGTGTATGAATAAAGATATGGTCAACAGGAAGAACCCAGGAAAACAGCACAATAAAGCATATTGTTATTGAACAAGAGTCTTACACAAGAGCTGGGATCCAGGCCTGGCCAGCACGAGTTCTGACTCTTCAGCTGTGGGGAGACTGCTCTGGGTTTCTGTTTACTGCTTGAAGGTAAGGGTGAGTGAAAAAAAAATCCAGATCTGATGCTTCCTTTCTATTTATACCATGTTATCATCTTACAGACTTTTCCCAAGTCTTTTGCAATCCCCTGCAGTAGTCTGTATTAACTGGAATGGTATTTTTCCGGTGGGGACACAGCTTAGAGTGGGCCAACAAACCTTATGACCTAAGCAGATGTTTTTGAGTTTTAAAGCAATAAGTACACTGAGTTCTGTTTTTTCCATCACTCTACAGGGTTAGTTCCTAGCTCTTCACAGCAGTGATTGTTTTTTTATGCCTCCCACCCACCAGAAGGGTGTACATGCTATGCAAACAGAAAATGACCTTAAAAATAAACAGCCATTAGAATGGTTTAGAGCCAAAAATAGCCCAGCTGCTGAATCCGTGACCATTGCTGGCATTCCAGTTCACTGCTCCTGAAGTGAAACTCCCAGTTTTTTCCTAGTAACTGGATCCAGAAATGTATTCCAGTTTTGAACCTAATCCTTAGTTCTCTTAAAGATCACTTTATCTTCCGTGCTCAAAGGTCTTACTATTATCAGCCCTGAAAGAGATATGAATTGTTTTTCTTCACTAATGAGGGACAGTCAATGCCTCTAACAAATGCCTTCTTGGTGAGCAAGAGCTTTTCTTAGTCACAGCAGGAAAAAAAATCTAAAAAAACCCAAACAAAAACTACCAAAACCAACTCAGCCCCCCCTTTTTTTTTGGTGTGTGCTGTTAGTGGCCTCTGGGGAAACACACACACCTTCCACCAACTGGTGCAGCTCCAGCCCTCTGGGTGGAAGATCTGTGACGCTCTTGAGAATAACAGAATAAGGGTGACTCACATCACATACACACACTGCAATTCTCCAACAGTGTTCCAGAGCTGACGAGGTGCCCGGGAGCACTCGCACTTCCAGAGGCTTCTCACTTACACGCTGCCTCCTGTTGCAGTGCCTGTTCCCAGTGCCTTCCCTGCTGTTATCCACCTCCCAGCTCTGTGGCCGTGCAGGAAGCATCAGGCATTGAGGAGCAGCTCCTGCCAGGCAGGGATACACAGAAAGGCTGAGGCAGCCACAAGGTCGAGAGGGTGTCTGCCATGGAAGCCCCAAGAAACCTATCATCTGTTAATATTAGTGTGTATGGTAAAAGGATCCTGCCCAAGAAAACATGGAGAAATTAAAAAGCCTCTCCTCTTCCTGTAGCTCTGTTAGCCAAGTTGCAGAGCTCAGCACTGGGATCAGAGCCTGGGGCTCCTGGCTTCTGGCCTGCTGAACACATGGGTTTTACATCACAGGCTGTGCTGTTACAGTCCAGCCTGGAGTTTTCCAGCCTGATTCTATCTCCAGTGCATTAATGGGGCATTTCCTGATGGTTTGGAGGTTGGTTTTTTTTATGGAAATAAATGCCTTTACCAGAGATTCATTACAGTTTGCAACTCCATGGGACTAGAGGAAGAGCAGTAGCTTGAGTGCTCACCTTGGGACACATCTGCAGGCTGGGGGGTTTGTGGGGTCACATCCTCCTCCTGAAGGGCTCCCAAACAGGGAGATCCCAATGGGAACCAGTTGCTAGAAGGGGTTCCTTGCTGAGCCCCTGCCTGAAGGTGTCAGGGCCCACAGGGCACAGCAGGGTGAAGGTGTCCCCACTGCACCAGCCTTGGCATTGCCCAGTCACAGGGTTTGCTCCCTCAGGAAACCAAATGGCTAAAAAATGCTCCTCTGCTCTCTCAAGCAAAAACTGGAGCCAAGGAACATTTAGAAAAATCAAAGAGTTTTTTGTCCCACAGCAAAACGGTTCCTTTTCAGGACACACACAAGCCAGTGGACAGTCCCTACAGCTGTCAGGAGTGAGCAGACTAATGTGCTGTATCAGACCTGCTGAAACTGCTGGGGATCCTCCAGCACAGAGGAAAACAGAGTTAAGGGTCATGCAATAAAGCAATCCTCTTCTGCTCTCCAAAGCCAGTTGGAAGGGGGAAAGAGGATGACACCAGTAGCAGCAGCCAGTCACAAAAGCCGAAGAAAAGGTAAGGGAGAGATTTGCTCTGTGAATAAACTGAACAGATCAGAGAGGTTCAATGAAAGCCGTGTGCTCCACTGTCCCAAGGCGTGGCCCAGGCACAGCACCAGCTCCCAGCACAGTGCTGACTCAGCGTTCACAAGCAGGGACTCACGAGCCAGCTGCTCAGCCACAGTCTTCTCCCAGTTACTCAAACACTCAGTTTCTATCCAAGTTGGAGTTCTGGCTCTGCCACAGCCCACAGCCTCTTCCAACTTACTACTGCTGCAAGGCAGTTTCTCATGTTCCTCAGCCTGGGATTTTTGGTTAGGAGAAGGAACTGAGGAGTACAGATGGTCCCAGCTGCTGTGGAGCTGTAAAGTGATATGTTTCCTATGAAAAATACAGGCTTCTGTTTCTGACTCTTTCTGCTCCAAGCCATGGACCTTTAAGAATGGTACTGGCAGGAAGAAGATGTTACACTACTGTCACTTCCATGGTGGACACAATATAGCAAAGCAGCTCCAGGAAACCCTTGCCTGAGTGCTGGAGATGCTCTCCAGAGCACCCAGGGTGCAACACTGTGCTTCAGGAAAGCACAGGCTGCACACATGGTGAAAGCACTGCAGGGAAACACACAGCCAGGTCTGCTTCATGTTGCACGTCACAGGCAGGAACAACCCCAGTGCCACACAGGGAAGGAGCCTCTCCTGCCTGTGCACTTGTTCTTAAAACCTCCCAACAGACACAGCAGCCAGTGCTGTGCTCCTGTGTGGCAGCTGGAGGAGAGGAGGCAGACAGGGAGGTAGTATTGAGAGCTGGTGAGTGCTGAGTGACTCTCTTTGAAGTTGGCATTTGACTTCATTTCCAGTAAAGCCCGGAAATGCAAAGAAGCAATAAGCAGGTTTTTTGTAAACCTTTTATGGAGAGGTTCATGGACAAGAGAGAGTTATACAACAGTCTGATACTGTAGGAAGGGGAGAGAAGAAGGAAGAGGGGAGCTAGATACAAAGTTTTGCTTGTGCAGAGCACTCTCCTGCAGTGCCTTTTGTTGCACTGTCAAAAGAACCTGGGTCAGAGCATCTGCTGCCATCAGCAGTCCTGCTGCCTCTGATCCTGCTGCCCAGACTGCATGCAGCAAGGGAAGGCTGCTAGCTTTGTCTAGCCTCTCCTTTTTTATCCTAAACACAATGTGTTTTGGTGAAAACCTTTGAAAAAAAATGGATTTGAGAAGGAAAAAGCATTAACTCAAGGCTAGACAGGTCTCTTCTCTAACAGCAACAATAAAAAAAAGTCACATGTGGTTTTTACAGGAAAAGTTACACATAAGGTAAAACTAGAGCCTTAGTGGCTTCATATATGAAGGATCTTCCAGAGACACCAGAGGAAAAAGTGAGTTGGTGCTGAGGCCTCTCCATGGATTTTTCCCCTTCACACTGAAGACTGCAGGAGGAACCATGTCCCCTAACACACATCACATCCTCATGCAGCCTGTGACAGCCACCTTACAAAGGTGGGCTGGAGGAGCCCCTTGTCAGCCTGTGTGAGCTGCACATCACCCTGCGGGTGGCACACGGGCTCTGCCTGGTGCCAGAGCTCCAGAGTGCTCCCTGTGCCCAGCAGTGCTCAGGAGAGCCATGGTTTGTGAGCCCCCTCACAGTCATCTGCAAATGGCTCAAACAGCTCGGGGTGTGAACCACCAAACCAACCTACAAAACAGAGGAACCAGCACCCAGGTCACAGCTTTCTGGTTTCCATCAAAGTGTCTGACTTAATGAGTGCTCAGCAGCAAGTTGCAGGCAAACCAAGACAAGCATCTAGATCCTTCCAAAAATGTCCTTGAGCACACCTGTTTACTGTTTGAACAGCCCAGGCAGCTCAGCAGTTTCGCTGTGTGTGCTGTTCATAGTCCGAAGGTCTTTCACATGTTCCCTAAGGCTTTGCACGCCCTGTGCAGCCAACTCTGCTCCCCAGGTACCCAGAGCCAGCCCCCCAGTCCACTCTCTGTGGTTGGGGTCACAAGAGTGGGGCAGCTGCCCCAGCATCTTCACCCTGCACAGCTCTGTGGGCAGGAGGGAGCCTCACACCACCTGCATGGGTGTCTCCTCTGAGGGGAGAGGCTGTTTTTCACTGGCTTGGCAGGATCCAGCTGCTCTCCCTGACACACTCCTAACCACAGCTGTCTTTACCCCCCAGGGGAAAAGCATGGAATGACACTGTGCATTAACCCTGCCAAGGCCTCTGCAGCACTTTCTGCAGCAGTTCATAGAGCAGAGCAGCCTTACCCCCAAACCTCAATAGAGACGGGCTGGTGTCAGTCACATCCATCCTGTGGCAGGGGGAGGACTTGTCTCACAGGATATCAGGCTGCAGCTGCATTTGTTCATTCTACCAGTGCCTGGTTTGAGGCAGATACAACATCCACAGGCTGAGCAAATCCCTCTGTCTGTGCTGGGTCCCACAGGCACTCAGGATGTCACACTCTACAGCCATCTGTTTGCAAGGGAACAGCTTGAACGATGAGAGGTTCTACAAAATCCACTGGCAAAGAGCTACGGTGTTAATCTGGGGAGGATGACAAATGGAGACTGTCACGCTTTGCTACTTCAAGACTTCAACAGTACTGCTTCTCTCCCTATAATACAGCAGTTAGAGGTATGTTACCTGCACAAAAACGGGGTCTGTGATGCAGCTGGTATAGCTCCCGAGCTGGAGCAGCCCTCACAGCACACCCTTGAAGCCCAAGGACAGCCCTCTGGAGCAGCAGAACTGCTGGCACCCTAGCAATGACCCCTCCTCGGGGACACGCAATAGCCAAAGCCCAGCACACGGCTCTGTCACAGAAGGGATTCTAAAGGATGTGTTTGTTGGTTGAGACCTTACAAGTTAGGGGTAAAAATAGGGTTGCTCCTCCACACATCTTCCCCCCATTTCAGCACCCTCCCCACTCTGAAGAACCATCTGGGCAATGCACGAAGAATGGGGGAGCCCCCAGCACTGCAAATGCTGTTCCCCTTGGGAAATGGGGGAAGGCTCCTGAACTGGAAGCAGGCACAGGAGCTGATCGTTACCTAAGCACAAGCAATGCAGCTCCCCAGACACAAACTTGCACAGGCTGCTCCACAACAGATGTGGTGTTAACAGCTGCTTGGAGCACAGCAGGATCACCACCTCCAGTACAGCTCTGCCTCCCACCCAGCAGCACTAGAGCTATCACCTCCTGCTCATCCTCCAGAATTTGCCTCTGGAGGCTGGATTTTCCCAGGGCCAGCTCTCCCAGCTACACTGGTGGGACACAAGATGCAATGGGCAGGACATCCCTCCCAGCTGAACCAGCTCTGCACAACAGTTGCCTCTGTGAGCTGGGGGGGTTCCCGCCTGCAGGTTTAGGAAGAACAGTAAGATATGGGAAGAGAAGGAGCTTTTCTTTAAAAAAAAAGTTTAAATCAGTTCTATGAGAACACTTAAACATTAAAAAAAAAAAAACCCTGAGGAACTTGACCCATGTAATCTCTGTCAAACGATTTCCCTTGCAAAACAAAGTAATAGCAAGACCACACCTTAATACAACTTCCACTTTATAAGGGTGTGAATAAAGAAGATTTCCTTCTTTAAAAATACTGCCTAGTGCTTTGGATTCTGGAGACATTTTCTGTGTGGTGCAAGGAATAAAGGTATTTGGTTTAATTTTTAAGTTGATGTTGCAATTTTAGTCTCTAGTCGGCCCATGGTGAGAAACTTCTGGAGGCAGTGATTGATTCTGGACCTTTGTAATCAGTCCTCACTGACATCAATCTCCCTAATCGCTTTCCAAACACATTTTTGTTTTGGCATCTAGAATATCCTGTGTCAATTAGCTCCACAATTCCCTGTTACACTGTGTGAACAAGCACTTCCCTTCACCTCTGCCAGTTTGGTGGGTGCACCCTGGCCTTCTATGCCATGGTATAGTTCCTCCCATTCGTCCTTTGTCATTCACAGCTGTGACCAATTCCCTCCTCATTAGTGTCTTCTCCAAGCTGAACCGTTTAAATCAGCCCATGACTCTGGGCACATAGGTGCCCTCACGTACAGTGTTATCCTTTGCAGCTCTGTAATGCCCTTTTTGGCTCCAGAAGGACTAACTCAAGTGGATCAAGCAGGCTGCACAGACTATTCAAGATGTAGCTGCTACCTGGATTTATTCAGTGACCTAAGTACATTTACTATCTTCTTGGTTTCCTTTCCTACCTGTCCTAACCTTCTTATTGCCTTCTGACTCATTGCTGAGCACTGAGCTTGTATTGTCATATATCTGTCCAGTGCTCTTTCTCAGAAGTCTCAGTCTGTCTCAAGCTCTTTCCTGAGAGAAGATAGGTCACTCAGAGCCCAGCACTGTATAATCAGGGTTATCTTCTGTGGCATTTACCAATACCCACTGTTCTGCTGACTGCAGGCTCACAAGGATGTTTGCAGCTGCTGGCTGGTGCTGTGGGCAGGTGGCTTGGCTGCCCAGAAAGGCTTTGAAATCTTGCAGATAAAGTAGAGCATCAACTCTATTCCTTGCCGTGGCAGCACATCACCTTGTTTTCCTTTGTGACCAGTACACACCAGTACAATACTGTACCTAGATCACAGCACCTGCAGCACAGAAACTGGGGCTCTTTGGATAAGTCCAGTAGTGCCTGGGTTTAATTCAGTGGCACTGGGACTGCATCCTCTGGGCAGGGCTAAGAGATGGTGGACAGCAAAGGCACGGATGAAACTCAGCTGCTGTGAAACGCTGGAACCACATCGTTAAACACTTGGCATGGTGCTGCTTGCCATGAATATCCGAGGCTCCCAAAGATGTGCCAAGGCTAACCAAAAGACATGGGGCAGCTCTGAAGCCGGCCCAGTTGCTGGGGTGCGAACAGCCAGTAATTGGTTTATTGATTTCTTGTTTGTTACCTGAAGACACCATCCAATTTTGGTTTATTGCACAACAATACAGCACAGTTACATTACCGCACAACAGAAATACATACCTTTTTCACAAGGCAGCTTAATTAGTTAGTAGCAGCAGAGCACTTTGAAGTCGTAAAGCACTACAAGAGTGTTCCTTATTATCCTCGTGTCTACTTACCATTAGTGGCACAATGCAAAGGCTAATCTTCGCCCTATACTCACCGGGGATGTGCTGCAGCCATTGTCAGCAGCACCAGTCCCGCGGGGCCGGGCTGGGGATATGAAAGCCCGAAATTAGGATTAGACTCAGCGTCAGTGCAGGCTCCTGCAGAGTTAAACTTCAGAGAAAGGCAGAAAGCCTCAAGTATGCAGGCGGCTGCCAGGCGATGGGAGGCTGTTCGCCGTGGTTATGGAACAAATATTTTTATACACAGTTTCCTGGAGAGAATGGCTGGGAAAAGGCATGCAAGTCCCTTTTATGGAAACGAGCAAAATCAGATCCAGGAGCCTGACTTGCCAGCACCCTGGTTAACCTTTTATTACTGACTTTGTTCCTGCATAAGCAATTAATAAACTGCAGTTTGGTCAAGAGTCTGCTGCGTCTGGCTCTCAGGCACAGAGAAGGCAGCTGATTCCTTCTGATACTCCAGAAAGTATTCTGCTTCCATGAAGTATTTGCTGAACTGTTTCATCCTGTTCCCTGCTTTCTTGATTAACAAAGCATTTGCTCTTGCACTCTGTCTCTCCCAAGCCCAAATATTACATTCAGCTGTTGTGTCTTTTGTATCCTTTGCTGCTTAATTAGTTAAGGTCAAACATCAGTGTAAATTTTTCATTCCTCTGCCACAAAGAAAGTAGCTACATTTCCGAATTTAGCAGTTTCTTCTTCATCCCAATTGCTGTGAACCTTTACTAATGTTTATTACATTCTTTCTTTGCTGCTGATGTCCTGCCTGCAGGATCAGAGAATGGTTAGCTGTATAACAGTGCTATCAAATTTCTGTAACACACCATTTCTTACTGATAGATTACAATGTTTAACAAAAAACACATTTAGGATCTTGACAGGAAGTTACTCAAGGTCACCCAGCAAACAAGCAGAAGAGTCAGAGAAAGTGATGCCTCTTCTGAGGCCCAGCAAGATGGGCTTGCCTTGAAGCCACACTGCTTCCCTTGCTGCCAGATGAAGGTAATCTTGAGTGAAAGATTGGCAGTGACATGGAATGAATTGTAAAGGTACAGGTGTCCAAATGCAGTGTCTTTACTGAATGTTGAAAGCTGTAATGTTCACGTTAAATCCTTCCTGCTGAACAGCTATCCAAAGAAATGAATACCTTCATTTTTGCAGACTTCAGAATAATTTTATATATTTACCTCGTAGGCTCTTCTGGAATTCATAAATCACACTTAATGAGAAGTATTAGCACACACTTACTCCAATTACATGATGAATGTTTGATTTCTGGCTTACAGCCTGAAAAATACATAGATTTCTGTGATCTCTAGAAAGGTAAAGATGAAACCTCATGTTTTAATTAGGGGCTAATAGCTTTAGTTCACTGTAATGCAAAGGCCTTTGGTTTTTTAAAAGCTTTCCAAACCCAGCTGAAAGTCTGCTATTCAATTAGTCTGGAGTTATACATGAGCTGATCAAGCAATGACAGCTAAGAAGTTATTGCTTTCTCTGTAAGAGCTTTTACTCGAGAGGAAAAAATGCATTGCTTTTACATCCTCTGGCTGCACTGGTGCTGCTAAACTGCTGATGAAGACTGAGCTGAGTAGGCCCTACCACTGCAGCTACACAGGATCAAACCCCTGAGCCTGCCTGGATTTCACTGGTGAGCACTGCTGGAGCCACTATAACTCTGAGGAAAAACAGAAACATTTAACCTCCACATGAATCTGCACAGTTTTTAACAAAAAATATTAATATTAGAATAAATGAGGTATGAATAGAAGTATGTGTCTGTGAAAGCACCAGAATGACAATTAACAGAGAGGCCTACTTTTGCCATTCCATGCAATGGAAGATGCATTCCTGCTGTCCAGCCCTGGAGGCCCCACACTAGTGAGACCACAGCACAGGGCTCCTGAACAAGACCCTCCACTGACAGCAGGACAGGGGTGGAGGTTTCAGCAAACCACATATGCCAATCTTCCTTCTGTCAGCCCAATGGGCTGTGGGGCTGACAGAAGATTAACAGGAAGGCAATAGCAGTAGGATGTAAAAGATACCTTAAAGGATATAAAAGATTCATCAAAAAAGCAAGTTAAACTTTGACAATGAAGAAGAACCCAGGAGATGAAGTCATAATTTGACTCGTCCTGGCCAGAGCATTTGAGCAGGTATGCCATGAGAGTATGGCTGTGAAAAACCAATCTGGTTATTGACTACGAATATTACAATCCTATTTCCCTCCCAGAAGATCTTTCAGTGAGTTTTGTAACCCTAATTTCCCATAAACTAACCAAAGTGAGAAAAGGCATGCTGACCACCACTGGGTTACAATCATCAAAAGGGTGTAATCTGAAAGAAACGGGACACACTGGGTCTCAACAGCTTTATGTTGTGTGTGCTGAACAGAATTTTGCCTCAAAAGAGCAGCTACCCTGGCCCACCTGAGTCCTCTGAAGCACAAGGTTTCCTCCCTAAAGAGGGGAGTGTTCCCAGGAGCAGGTGATGGCAACCATTCCCCCCCGTGCTCCACACACTGCCCCACATATGGCAGGAGCTATACATCATGACCTAGGAGAGGGGAAAGCAGTTCTACCAGGGCACAGTGGCCTGTAATCAGGCTACAGTGGACAGTACAACACACCACACTGCTGGACTCATCTCAAATGATTATGCCTTTTGGCATGATATGGTGAGAAGCAATCAAATAATAACAAAATGCTGTTAGTATAAAACCCCACCATTACATTCAGTCAGCAGCCATCCCTTCACAAGCTGTGCATTATCCTCACCAGCTCACATCAGAGCAGCTGATGGGGAAACTGGGTGACTGTCCAGAGCCATCCAGCAAACTAGTGATCATCTAGTGATCAAACTAGGAGTCGGCTTCCTTAACCAAACTGCCCATAGTCAGGCAGCAAAGCACCCCTCGGACCCTCGCTGTGCTTCAGAGCAGCAGGCACAGGCAGGGGACAGCAGGCACAGGCAGGGGACAGCAGCCTGTGAAGGAACCCCAGCCTGCGGCTGCCCCTGGCAAGCAAGGACAGAGGTGTGCCCTGCACAGACGGCTGCACAGCACCCCCTCCTGACAGCGGCCCTCCGGAGGCCTCAGAGATGGAGCCTGTCTCTTTTGGGAATGTTCTTCCCCAGCAAAACCCTCTGTAAACGCAGGTGTGCAGTCCTGCAAGGAGAGAGGCTGCCCTTGGAAAAACTGCCCATAGAACGCTAATCCCTCTCACTTTCCATATAGAAGTAAGAGGTGAGATCTGATGTGACAAATACAATGTAAACGGGTGGAGCCAAGAGCCACCTTCTTTGTGGGGGCACATTTTAGTCAGCAGAACCTCAGCTCTGAGGTTCACAGCAACTCTGCCTTCTCACCCTTTGGGCAGATTACTGCTGCTGGTGATTACTCGCTGCCTGCTGCACACTCAGCATCAGCCAGTTAATGTCATCTCAGGACTGTTCTGCCTCCAGAGTTCTTGTGCACTCTGGAGGCAGCAGGTCAATACAGGACCCCACCACAACCCTGTAAAACCTCCAGTTAATGAGAACTGCAGTATCTGAGTATCTAATGGGCACCACGGGGTGCCATGCTAGCACCTTGTCCTCTACCTTTAGTTCATAAAATCATAGAATATGCTGAGAGTTGGAAGAGACAGGATCATTAAGTCCAACTCCTGGCCCTGCACAGGACACCCCAACAATTCCACCATGTACTTCAGGGCATTGTCCAAACACTTCCTGAACTCAGACAGGCTTGGTGCTGTGATCACTTCCCCGGGAGCCTCTTCCAGTGCCCAACCACCCTCTGGGTGAAAAACTGTTTTCTGATATTCAACCTAAACATCCCCTGACTCAGCTCCACACCATTTCCTTGAGTCCTGTCGCTCACTGGTCATGAGTGAAGAGATCAGTGCCTGCCCCTGTTCTTCCCCTCCCAAGGAAGTTGTCANTGAAGAGATCAGTGCCTGCCCTTGTATTAAACCTCCCGAGGAAGTTGTCACTGCAATGATGTCTCCCCTCGGTCTCTTCTCCAGGCTGAACAAACCAAGTGCCCTCAGCTGCTGCTCATAAGGCTTCCCCTCCAGGCCCTTCACAAGAGGTGAGCACCACTGCAAAGGTTGTGTGGGCACAGGTAGAGCTGCTCTGTTGTACCTCAGGTAGCGTAGGCAGGTGCAGATTTGAAGGTGAAAAAGGAAATCCAGCCCTCCAAGAAACAACTCCCCCCTGGCTTAACAATTCTGCTGTGGTCAATCTGTCTTTGCTGATGCCCAGCTCACAAAACCCTCTGGTCCTTCAGGAATGATGAGGATGAAACTGCCCTCCTCTGTGTATTTTCTCACTATAATTAAGTGTGACATGCAGCTGCAGTAAATATTTGTGCCGTCATAGCTCATGGAAGATAATCACCAAAAAAACAACTTCAGGGAATGCATGTAAATGTCTAGACTGCAGCTGGGCTGATATTTGTAGTCTAATACAAATTCACTAAAGCCAAGAAGTCGATGGAGCAACAGCAAAAGAAAACCCTTTAACCTTACTTTTCATGGAAAAAGACAACTATGTTACCCATACACTGAGGCAGCTTTGAGAAGCTGAATTTAAGAAATAATCTAATTGCCACTAGATGGCACATTGCAATTACTAATCTGAATTCAGGATTGCCTTTTAAAAAAATATACATTCCCTCTCATTGCTAACATAACACGTTGTGTTGCTATTTTAAAATCAGAAAATTTAAAAAAAAATTGGAAAAAAAATTTTAACTAAAAATACACCATCTGCCAATGAAAATCTAGCTTGATTCTGTCACATCTACAACCAAACCAGGTTAATAACCAGCATCACAGATGGTTTCTTTATATAAATATGTACATCTCTCCATAGAGACTCTTTCAGCTGCTTCCCAAAACTGCTGGCACTGCATTACCTTGTTTCCTTGGCAAAGGCTGTGCCTGGAACACTCAGCCTGGAAGTTATGCAGCTGGAATGGATTTCAGAAGATGCCATCCCCTGCCTGTGGCTGTTCACAGCACCAACAAGGATGCAGAGGTGGACAGTCATGTCTTGACCAAAGAACAGCAACAGACAGGTATTACAACATTCTCGTGCAGCTGGTCTTTTCCCTCAGATGATCAAATCTGCTGAAAGGTTTTTAAACTTGCCCAAATCCCCTATTTGGCTACACATCAAATACTATGGTAACCTCGATACGATAGCACAGGGCTGTAGTCAGAGCAGTAAAGGTACAACTTGATCTTTCTGCCTCATTCAGCAATATGGATTGTCATAAACTACTAAAACACAAACAACAAAACCATTGTGGGGTTGTTCTCCCTCAGTGGTTAAGTATCGGGGTCTCTGCAATCAGAAGTGATTATCTCCTCATTCTCCTGTGTCCAAACCTCACCTGAGATAAACACTTGACCTCATTTCTCTTCTTTTTAAAGCAGCGAAATGTGTTCCACACCAATCTCCAAACCTATTGCTACCCCTTCAAAAAACAAGTACCTGCCACCTTCCAAGAAATTCCAAGAGCATCGAACCCGTTAAGTAATATTTAACAAACAGAATTAATTTCTTCATGGTTCTACTTCAGTCATCTGAAAAACTTTAGAATTTAAATTTATTATAATGACTAAGACCCTGCTACTCCGTGGCATGGAGTATAAAGCTGCTTGGGAGCTCAGTAGCACTGGGGTTTGACATCAGCTTGACTAGTGACTACCTGGACCTGACTTCTGTTGGTATCCATGACACATGTCCCCTTTATACTGCAGTGATGGCTGAGATCATAGATCTAACTGGTTTATAATTTCTAAGGGTATAATAAAAAGCATTTCAAGAAATATTCTCAGAAATACAGTAACACAGGAGAGCACAGGCTGAGACTCACATAACAGCTCCATCCACATCTATTACATTGATATCAGTGATAAAAATGAATTCACTACCTATGTTTGGGCCCCAGTTTATGAATACCTGTAAAATGGGGGTCATGATATTGATGTCTGAAAACACTCTGAAACTTGTAATGATCTGTTGAAACACTAAACCCCCCATCATTCCTATGGCCTGATTAACAATCAGATGTCAGCTCCTTTCACTCTGGTTTGATTAGCTGAGCATAAGATGGCAAACTCCATCCCACTGGATGCTCATAAGGGCCACTGTTAGTGATGTGTTATTTTGGAAAGACTGAATTCAATTTGTGAAAAAAACAGAAAATTGCAAATAGAAGTAATTGCAGTCTTACAAATAGTATTTTAAAACTGATAAACACAGTTTGTAAAATCTTGCAGTGAATATAATCTGTCCATGAAACTGAAAAACCACTGATTTCAGGCTTGGCATTATGAAACTCTGACAAGGTTAGGAATGCCCACTTACCATTCATTTCACATCACTGAAAAAGTGTTATCACATTCTGAGAACAACCACTGCCCTGGATTCCACTAAATTATCAATGGCAAATGGTACCTGCAGAAGTAAATTAATCAATACAACAGCAACTTCTGAGTTTAAAGCTTTACCATTTAAAACTCAGCTTCCAGAAACCTCACCAAACAGAAAGAGCTAGACCTTTATTTTAGCAAAAAATGAAGGTACCAGAGCAGTTTCACTTGTTTTTACATAAAAAGAAGGCACACCTGCATATTTTTCTGCTTTTAAACTTGTCTTACAAGTGTGTTGAAACCAAATGTGAACAACTGGCTGGGACATTCAGCCACAGGGCATTTGGTGCTTAGAGTAGTAACTGCAGCTGGCACATCACCCCACACCACCACCACCACTGCTGCCAACTGCTGCCTGCCCAGTGCAGGCCTGGCTTGGTTCTTAAAGAGTTCATTTAATTTAAAGCAAAACACGGACCACTATGATGCTTCTTATGAATATTTTAATGAAAACAGAGGACCAGCTGTTCAGATTCAGTCAAGAAACCAATGCTGAAATGACAACCCTAATCCTGGGACTAATATAAAACCAGCAGATTCAGCTCCCCATTTTTAAAAGAGTATTCTTGCCATGCCTTCCCATTCTGGGGAACCAGGAACTTGGAGAAAATAATTTCATTGAAAATCAAATTGTTCACAGTTTGTTTTCCTGTTGCTTGAAATCTTGTCTAGGCATTTGCTTCACTTCTTACATAAAGGAATAAATAACTCAAGAATTACAATAAAAATGTGACAAACAATGAAGTAAGGATTGAATCCTTTGAGTTCACAGTAGAATAATGTACTTTCTTAAAACTTTCCTTTGTACGACTCCAACAGATAGTAGATAAAATTATTCAAAGTGCCCTATTTACTTTGGCACCTTATGTGTCATTCACAGAAAAAAATTAAAGCACTTAAACAGAATGAAATCTCCTAACTAAATAAAACACAATGACAATTATCCCTAGTGATACATTAACATAAGAGAAATTCCACTCAGCAGTATGAGTTACTGCAGAGTAATTCAAAATTACATAGCAAGTTAGTGTCAGGATAATGCAGTAATCTAATACTATCCTTAAAAATCCAGATAAAACAAAAATTATAAAATAATAAAAAAAACCCAAACATGAAAACCCAAGGCCCAAACAATACTTCTTAGATCTGCCTATATTTATAATTAGTACCGGTAACTAATAATTGCAATGCTGAAGAATCCCATTCATTACAGTGTAAAAAGCCTGCTCTGTAAAGGTTCATTCTCCATATTCTATCTGTGCTCTCAGCTCTTTGGAGAGGTAATTGACCAGCACTGCTGTCAGCTTCTGCTGGAGACCAGCATTTCCCATCACAAGAGCAGTCAGCTGAATAACATCAGTCCAGTCTAAGTGCCTGATAACACCAACAGCTTCATCATAGAGTTTCTGCTGCTCAGTAGGAGGCAATTCCAATAAAATTTGAGGGACTGGCTTGAACTGTCCAGAAGTCATCCAGGCACCAAGCAATCCACCAAATGCTCCTCCTAGAAAAGACAGAGTGTTGTTAGTCTTTACCAGTTAATATTAAAGCCTGAAATTCTAGCCACAGCCTTTATCAACAATGTTCCCACCTTTGTTATGTGTCTTCTTTAACTAAGTTTACACCCCATACTCAAAACACCAAGAAGGATTTTTAAAGCTCTTTACATCCACAGCAATCACCAAGAAACCCTTTAAACAATCAGTGCTAAAAGCTTCAAGCTAGAAACAGAACACTCCCCAGGACACTGGTCTCTTTAGGATAAGCTCCACTACTAAATAAAACCATTCCCAAGGAACACACCACACATGGCAGCTGCCTACTCACCCACCCTGAAGGTGCTCAGAGACCAAACCCATTAGACACATACACACTTTCATCTACCAAATCCACACCCTGCCCACAGCAGCTGGACAAGACCTGCTCAGGTAAGTATGGGGTTCCAGGTCATCAAGGTAACAGCACAGGGCTCCTCTACAGCTGCTGTGACTGTGGAGCTGCTGACAAACCAGCCTGGCAGCCCTACATGGCTGCTGTCACCAGTCTGACACCACAGCAACTCACACACTGCCCACAGCACACACATCCTGGTGGAGGGAAGAACACTCACAATGGAGAGGTGTCAGAACCAACCCTGCCTCCAAAACTGCCACCCCAGTAACTGCTCCTAAAAAGTCATTTATGTGCTCACAGGAATGCAGTTTTTCATTAGATAAAAATTCTTTAATTTGCAGCTTTTACTCCGTTGGCAATTTTCCCCATGATACCACAGAAATACTTGAAAGCTTACAATGGCTGAATTCATCTTCATGGGACTTTTATGAGAACATCAATATCTGATTTAGGGGCACTTAATGCAAAAGCCACTAGAAGTATTGATGTCTAAGCTCCTCATCCATTGAGACAAGATTTGTTTTATGATCACACTTTTTCCCCCAAGCAACACACCCACAACCCATTCTTCTCCAAGCAAGCAGTCCTTAGAAAGCATGATTGCTGCAAGGTCCTGTAGTGACTGCTGCAGATGGAAGGTAACTCACCCTCTAATCCTGCAAGGCAGCAAGGACAATCTCTGCTACCCATCCCACACCTATACAGGCTATTTATCTATGTAAGTGAAAGTGCACCTGATTGCAAACATCTCTCTGTCCTAAAACTCACTAAAGACTCAGGGTCATTTACCTTTGCAATTTTAAAAGTTAAATGAGGATTAAATGATTTAGTTGCACTGTAACTGGTCCGTGGTTTTTATTATACTTAGTATTTACTATTCTTATTATATACATTTATTATTGTAGGCTTTTAATATACAAGTAATAGGTTTATTTCAGTACCTTCATCAAGCTTTACTGGGAGACATTATGAAAGCTTAAAAAACACTTTTAAAAAAAGAGAAAACACATCAAAGAATAACTTTAGTGTATCTCATCATCTCACTCAAGAATGAGGCCACTTACATTATTACATTATTACCTTGACTTCTGATTTTAAGCTTACAAATGTCTTACAAAAGCTTCATTTCCCTTCTTTGTTCCTGATAACTTTAGTCATATGTTTGTCTAAATACTATTTTGGTTATTAATTTTGTGCTTGTAATAGGAGTAAATACACAGCTTCAGTTTGCATTTTCTGTTATCGCTCCTCACATATTATTTCCTTATTGTTTTGTAACTCAACCCTGATAACCCTCACACAGGAATATTGCAATTCACTCCAATACCAATAAGCCTGTGAAACTGCTGGAACTGCTTTCAGGAGTAAGGAGCATTCAAGGACCAGGGCCCACATGACTTCAGTGACAAGGCAGCTTTTAAACTAGACAATTCAACAGTTTCAGAGAAGAGACAACTCTTTACTTGGCTTTCCTGTAAGTTTCCATACCAGGAAAAAAAGCAAAGTGACAGGGAATAATGAATCTCAGAGGAAAATAAAAAAGTTCATCAAGAAGTAAATAACAGGAACTTTTAAAATAAATAATTTTTAATAAGATCATTTGGAAAATGATCCTGGCCCATGCTAAGGCTAAGAATACTTACCCTCACTCTACACCCCAATTTTCTTTCTTCTGTGCCATGAGGTACCAACACCCCCCTGACTGCTACTATCATCTCTGCACAACTTTGCCCCTGCCTCACCCCTCTCCTCTTCCTATCACAGCATGAAACCACTGAATGCCCCTTTCCTTCAACCTACACTTACTACACAGACTTCCTAGTTTCCTCACTCAGGGATTTAACTACCCTCTTGTTCCTAAAGCAAACCACACTTACCTACAGCAATTCCAGGGGGCCCTCCCATGAGACCCCCAAGAAATGCTGTGGCACCTGCCACCAGTGCTCCCCGACCAGAGTGTTTGACAGCAGCTTTCATCCCCTTCGCCTCAGAGACATGGCAGAGCAGCTGCATCACATCATCCACAGGGATGGGCATCTTGGCGAGTTAAGATCCTGGAAAAGACGTTTAAGTTATCTTTTAATTACTGCAACAGAGACTAGATCTGGCTGCTAAATGAATTTTAGGAATAAAACCAGCGTTTGTGAATCTGTGAGACAAAAAGGACAGACGCACAGTCAACACTGGAAACAAAAGTTACTTCCTCTTTCGGTTCTGGGAAAACCAACCCTACTGGCAAACAACTGAAGGTTGCTGAAACTGCAAATGAGACCTCAAATCAGAAAAAAATGGGTTTATGACACATTCAGAGATGCTACAGTACCTAATTCTTCAGTACATTGTTTTTGCCTTGAGCAATTCCATGTGTGTTCAGCATTGCACACAACTCCAGGAAAAAGACACTACCACAACTCTACTCCAACTAGATTATAATTGACAAATCTGTCAGATATTTTCTCCTTGTCCTAACTCTTGACACAAATCAGTTGGTTGTTTTCACATACTAGTTCTTCTCCCTGTTTTGTTGTACACTTAGACAATTCCATGCTCATTTCTGAAGGTGGTAGGCTCTCCATTGCAACCAAGAAGAGCCTGAGGAAGGGAACAGATTTCAGGAGTTGGAGAGACCCGAGACTGGGAATAAATGGAATGCTCTGGAGACAGGCCATGAGAAATGCAGAGGTGTATGTGTACAGCAGTTGGGACTCAGACACACCAGATGACTCTCGTGTATGAGGAGGCAGAGACATGGGACCCCCATTATACACTGTGACATGCTCAAAATGGGGCAGAGACCTGTCCCTTGGAATGATTCCTCTGAGACCAAAACTTGTCCACCTCGTTCACTCGCTACTGCTTCTCATTACGCAAATACCTCCCCATCCTGCACACCAACTGAGGAAAGGCTTGTAGAAATAAAATATAATCACAGACACACAAGAAGCAGATTTCTTGTTGTACATGTAATGTCAGCACTACAGAATAGATAAGTGTTTGATTTTCAGCCTCTAGAACACCTCTTATCCCAGAGCATGTACAATACATTCTCAGCCCATGCTAACCTGTCTTCAAGTCTTTCTTGAATAGATCTCCTCAGTGCAAAGTAAAAACGGAGTGGTATCACACCATTTTTCATATTAAAAATTAACTACTGTGACAGTGAAAGCTTTCTTTTGCACTAAAATGGCTGACTGCAAATCATCCGTGTCACTGCAGTATCCAAGCACTGCTGACACTAAACAAAAGTCTGGGTTTTGGGAAGAGACCACATATGCTTCATAGCGGCAAAGAGGCACAGCAGGAAATTCATCAAATAGTTGATTTCTCTCACTACTTCATTCATCTTCATGCCAGTCTAAAGAAAACATCCAAGCTCATCATTTTACCACCGTTGCTTTTGGGTTTTTGGCAGGCTGATGACACAGCAGTGGATCAGCATGGCAGTGCGTGCTGGTTAGCGACAGCAGAGCGACACACTCTGCTTCCCGAGTTACACATCATCTCATTCAATATGATTCAAGTTCAAAGTCATAAACAAATGGCTGCTCTGTCTGTCCTGGGGAAAAAAAAACCCAAACAAATATACAACTGGTACAGCTCACACTGCCAGGCCTGGAAATGAAGGAAAATTAGACAAGTAAGTGTTTTAACCTTCCTAACAGAAGGTGAGCAGTTTGCCACTCAGAGTAACCTTCACACCAGCATCAGGCAGCCCTAAGTGCTGCAGAGTTCACTTCCTCTCTCAGTGAGACAGAAACTGATTTGTGCTTGTCCTGTACTTCATTCACATGCCCTCAGACTAATCCAAGGTGCTGAAATGAATCTCCTTTTTGGTCTAAATCTAACAAATGTCTCATATGAAGCTCTACAGCATGAAGGCTCTGCAGCACAGGCAGGACAACACGAGCTGGAGAGCTAACAACACACACAGCTCCTGCTGCGAGTAACATCATCTGCTTCCCCCAGTCAGACTGATAGAATGCCACTATTTCCTAAACCCATCTATAAGGGATGTGCAATGATGTTTTGTGAATGGAGACACCCAAAGCTGAAGCATCAGGTTCCTGCAGCATCAGGGTTCCTGCCCATAGAAAGTCACCCGCCCTACTCCATCCTCACACGGCCAACACCAGGAGGTGTCCCCGTGCTGATGTGGCTCTGCAAGCAGTGCAAAGGGCAGCTCTAACCTGGGGTTTCTCTGAATAAGTAAAACACTCTTTCATGACCACCTTCAAGGTGCAATTGGCTTGAGGTTGAAAAAACCCAGACCATAATGCAAACAGAAATCACACTGCTATCAGGAGGTGTACAAAGCGTGGTGAACACACAAACTCATAACTGCTTATTAATTAGCCTCAAGGTAAAGCAGGGACATGCTGGAACCCAACTAACAGTATGTAATCTTTTCATAGTCATTGATTTTAAAGTTTTACCCCCCTCACAACTTCCCCAAAGGAAATTTCCACTTGCCAAATTAACACTCAATTGTTTTTTTTTTTTAATTGACTGAAGAAGGTTCTTGGCATAGCGGAGCTGTTCCTGCTCAATTCTGAATGTGAGTATCACACTCAAAACTCTCATAGACATTACAAGGAGCATTCTTCTCCTCTCAACTCTTACAAGTATTTCTATGATGTTTTACCATATTCACTGTATTTTAAGTCCTGCAGTGAACATTAGTGAATGCAGTAGCTGATGCACAGCACATACAAGTGTTTTTTTTTAAACTGTACATACAGAGCACTAGTAGGAGCCACTGAAACATAAACCACATAAACTAATCCCAGATTCCTACACTCAGCACAAAGACAGATCAGTGGATCAATATCGCAGAGATCTTTTACAAAGTCACACTGTCACAAATTCCTTGGAAAACTTCAGGTTCCGATGAAGAATCAAGGTGTTTAATCAGGCAATTTTCAGTGAGCAGGTATTTTTGTAGTCATACACTACAAACCATAAAAGCAGGATATTTTTATAATACAGCAACAAGTTGCAGTATAGAGACCCCACAAAGGAGTTCAACCTGTTATTGGGATAAACAGCCACTAAAAAACGCCCTAAAACCCAAGATCAGCCAGCCAGCTGGCTTTAGGAGGAGGAAATCAAACAAATGGCTTATCAAGCTTTCCAGCTGCAAACCTCTAACACCTCACAGACTGGTAAGGTCTGTAAGAAGCCAACTGCAAGAATGTGGAGGACAAAGTTGTTGATGACATCAATCTACTGAGCAGAATCACTGGGCAAGCAGAACAGGAAGATAAGCATGTTTGAAAATGCAAGTAGTGCTATCAGAGCAGGAATACTATCCCAGAAAAGAAAAAAAGGAGCTGTTAAGTTTTGTGTGTCAGAGGTAGCATTAGATGATAGCCAAAAATATACATAGACTCTGATTGTGTAACTGACAAGCAAAGTGCAATCTGATTCTATTACCAAATTATTCCCTACAGAATATGCCCAGATATTAAGAAACACCAGGATTGTAAGATACTGGATTTGCTCTAATGGAGGAATAGAAATGTCAACATCCATAAGATTGTGCCCAGCTTTCAGAGGTGCTGAGTCCCCACAGCTTCTACTGACCTCACATGGCACCGGGGACTTTCAGCACTTGAAGAAAAAACAAAACCAAGAGTTTTGGAACATGAAGTTGCTGAGAAATTGAGTTTTGTTGTGTAACTGACCTTCCTGTTTTATTCTACTGCAATTCAGTGGTTGCATTCCTCCTGTATCTGTGGCGTCCCCAAATACTCATTGAGGTATGAAACTTTCTACTTCTAACTAAATCAGATGATCTTTCTTTCACTCCAAGGACAGGGGAGCAAGGTGGGCAATGACCCTGCTTTCCTTGTCCAAAGGGAATGGTAACATTGTGTGTTTGTATCACAACACTGAACCCACTACCAACAGGTTTGCTTAAGAAGAAAAATGCCATAGAAAGAATTGAAATAACACTACTAAAAGTCACTGAAAATCGTGTTAATGCAAATAATTGAAGAGGGTCTCCAGATTACCCTTTGGTGTGAACACCATTTCAGCTCTTTCCAATTTAACATTCCCATCACCCTACTTCTCCCTCCACAGAATGACTTCAGACAAGCAAAAGCCCTTTATCCCCTGGGCTCACTGTTTCACTTACAGAAAAATGAACACCTTCCCAAATGTCCCCCTAGGAGATATTCTAACCAAGCACACAGGCTGGCCCACCACTGAGCTGTCCTCACTGCTCCTTACAGCCTCCTACCGAGTTAACCAAGTGAACTCTTCAGTAAATGTCTCTGCAATGTGCATGGCCCAAAAAACCACCCACACAACAAATTCCAAACCTACCAAGCAATGAAGACATAGATCTAAGTCCTCTTACCTGGAGCTATCTTTATCGTGGTGAACAGGGAAACTAAAGAACATGACTTCACAAGTAACTGTGTGCACAAAGATGTGACCTGATGATCAAACAGGCCAGAAATTCGTTCATTATTTCAATAATAGCAGGTGGACAGACAAGAAATAAAGACATTCTCATCTGCAAAGGAGGACTGTCTCATCACTGATCCATGCACATACCATTGGCTTGAGAAGCATCTGTGCCCCTAAATCAGCACTTTCTGAAAATCTTACCTTTACAGCCTGGTCCAGTACTTGAAATCTGCAAAGCAGGTGGTCTCTGTGATTTAAATCATGACTGGCATCACCAGCTAGTAAAACTTGATTTAAATACACCACTTTTAAACCTGCTTTGCATATGTAATTTTTGGTTATTTTGCTAAGGCAGGTTTTACTCCTACTTAGTAGCATAAAGATTAAAACATGCTGACTGCCATTCTTATCTCAGCATTTGGTACTCTTCTTTCCCAACCATGAGAATTCACTACACCTCCCAATATTAACTGTTATAGTTCTGTTGCTGACTATACGTGTATTCAGATGTTCAATTTTTTTTAGTTTCAATTATATTAGATGGTAAGAAACTCTTGTATTTGCTAGACAATCTGAATTCAATTGAAATGCATAAAAGAGCATTTTAATATTGTTTTGTAACAACTGCAACCCTAAGAACATTGTTTACTTCTTCTGTGTATTTATCAAAGCATGTAAATTTATCAAAGCATTTAATTGGTTTATTTAACACAAGAAGCAACAAATTTTCTCATTACATGAACAAACTACTTCTAGGAATATAGAAACTGATTTTACAAGGCTCTTCGATGCCTAAAAATGCAGGTAAATATTCAGTGGGCACTCTCATTCTACTGACATAAAAAGAAATTTGGGACCAAACCTGTGCAGCCACTCAGGATATCCCGCTTACCTGGTCTGCTAAATTACAGAGTATCTGTGAAAGACTGGGCATAATTCCTTCCACTCCTGAATTTTTCTAGACCTACTCAATATCTAATTTATAAATTAAGGATGATTTTTTTCCCATTTCCTAGCCAGTTTCTCCCTTTTGAAGGCAGTGTCCAACAAAGCTACAGGTCACTTGCATCAGCCGGCTGATACTGGAGCCAACAATAAGACTTTGAGTTAAGAAAGAAAAAAGAGCTGACACAAAGACAACAAAATAGCAGAGCTGTTCCCCTGTAGAGATACTGGGTGCATCACACTGCAGTGGTATCCTCAAAATCTAAACTAAGCCTGAAAATTAAAGATGTTTTCCCTGGCTCACTGCAAAAACATAAAACTTCGTCTCATTAAAATTAATCAAAATGTTCTGAATGTTTTAACATTTATTAAAAACGTTATGACTAAAATAGGCTGAGCACAAAAAATGTAATTATAAACCCTTTCAAACAGAGGAAATTTAATTACATTTCAGCCATTTTTTTATTTATTTTCCTCCAACGCCCATTTCAGGTTTCCTGTCGTTGAAATGACACTCCAGCCGCAATGTGAGTTAGGGAGAGAGGAATCAGTTCATTCAAAAGCCACCAAAACCCACCTGGACGCGCTCCTGTCACCCGCTCTGGGTGACCCTGCCTTGGCAGGGGGGTCGGACTGAGAGATCCCCACAGGGCCCCTCCAACCCTAATGATCCTGTCAAGCTAAAGGGGAGTTCAGTGGGATCTAAAGGTCTTCAAGAGCGTTATCGCCGTATCCCCCAGGTCCAGGGGCGGCCCCAGGGGCTGGAGCGGCTCTCCCGGGCCGTGGGCTCCGAGCCGCGGCCCCTGCAGCCNGGGTGCGGCTTTGGGAACGAAGAGCGCGGCTCGTGTGCGCGGACGCGGCCTCTGTGCGTGGAGGGTGTTACACATTGTCACGAGTTCAGAGAACACCAAGGTCATCAGAGGGATGGATCACCTCTCCCATGAGGAAATGCTGGGAGAATCGGGATTGTTCAATCTGGAAAAGAGACGGCTGAGAGGTGAACTGATTGCAGGCTTCAGTGCCTGGAGGCAGCTTACAGGAACGATGGGGCAAGACTAGAAGAGCCTGGAGTGACAGGACAAGGTCTGGGAATGACTTCAAATTGAAAGAGAATAGGTTAGGATTAGCTACTAGGAAAAAATTCTTCCCTGTGAGGCTGGTGAGGCCCTGGCACAGGTTGGACAGAGAAGCTGCAGGTGCCCTATCCCTGGAAGTGTTCAGGGCCAGGTTGGACAGGGCTTGGAGTAACCTGGTCTTAGTGGAAAATGTCCCTGCCCACGGCAGGGGGGTGGAACTGGATGATCTCCAAGGTCCCCTTCCAACCCAACGACTCTGTGTTTAGGAACGTGGTTATGAAACAGCACATCCTGATCCCAGGAATACAGGAGAGGGACTGCCTGCCACAGAACATCCCTGGCCCTACTCTGAGGATTTAATCTCAAAATGTTTTTGCATACTTTTCACCCAGGTTTGTTTCAGTCACCAGCATGCTGGCCTGATAGAGCACCATGAGTAATCAAATAAGCATTAAAACAGCTGTGTCACATATGGCTCCTGAAATATCACACTGGTTTGGAATACCAGTACAATCTTGGAAAAATTACTGCCTAATGTTAAAAAGGCTGCCAGTTCCCCAAGAATGGATTATTAACAGACATTTTTGGTTTTGTAAACTAAACCTTTATTATGATTTCATTTTTAAGGTAAGCCATCTCCACTCAGTTCCTTGTTGAGAAGACGAAAAAGCAAGGTGAAGAAATGAAAGAGAAATATAACTCATAATTTTTGTCCCTTTCCTGTGGCTGCACTGGGGACTTCTTAACCTCCCCATGCTTTATATGATCACATAAAACAATTCTCTGTGTAACAACTCAAAATGTTACAGGTCTACCGGTGCTCTTGATTTTTATGATTTGGATGTAAAAGGCAAATGTAATTCCTAAAATGAACAATGAACCTAAATGCCATGTACATTTTAAAAAGTAACACCCCAAATTCCAGCTGCAAGCAGCCTTCCAAGGGACAAAATCAAGAGCAATGAAGTCTGCCAACCAGCAAAGGAGGGGATTTTTATCAGTGTTCCAAAATGAATCATTACTTCACTACTTCAGTTAAAAATAAACACAGGTTATCAGGACATCAACAGGTGTTTATTAGGTCTGTTTTTTAATATGATAGAGGTTACTAAATTGAAAATATAAGATAACCTTGCAGAGTGCATCCTTTAAGGATATACACAACTCATACTACACTCTTACACAAACTGTCTCTGCTGAAGTCAACTGGAATCTGCTGCCCGGGGGCTCCACCTGGCGGCTTCCCACTCCTCGGGAGCATCTCCTCACCTGCACCCTCGGGAAAGCCCACCCCTCCTCACCTGAGTGCCAGCGGGGACAGCCTCCCTTTCGTGTCAATG